>VZDJ01000623.1:18475822-18613715 GCA_008694505.1 Cyanoderma ruficeps
TTTTTTTTTTTTTTTCTTTTGGTCTGCTGTCACAAAGCAGGAATTGTGCAGAGAGAATTCCCTCTGAAGAACCCCCTGACTCCTTAACTACCAGCAGTGATCCAGCCCAGGGCTCTTATTGCTCCTACCCTGAAATATTAATGATCCCATCAGCCCTGCAAGCTCACAGGCACTCTTGAGTCATCTGGATCAATAGAAGCAGAGCTGACAAAGCCATGAAAAAGAGACACATTTGGAGGGCTTGGTGTTTTATAGGAGTGCAAACAACTATGTCCCAGAGTCCTCTCTGGAGACTGCCAGGAAAGGTCAGCCAGCCCTCCATCAGTGCCCATTGATTCCCTCCTGACTGGAGCTCATCCTAATGAATTGTCATAGAGGACCATGATGATAATCAACCTGCTATTAATGTGGGCTTAGAAATGAGCCCAGCATTGATTAGAGGCAGCTTGTCAGCCAGAGCTGGTAGTGACAGCTTCCAGCTGGCTGGGTCTGAGACTTGCTCCTACTGTCACTGGTGGCAGGACACACAGGTCCTCTCCATCCTCCTCCGCTTCTTCACCTGGGGACAGCTCTGGGAGCACCCTCCACCACTGAAGGCAGCAAAAATGGTCAGCTTTCATCCAGAGCAGAGTCCAAGAGCAAGGACTGGTCATATTTCTACACTGACCCACAAGGAAATGAGAGGAGTCTGATCTCCACAGGTGGAGAGTTCCCTGCTGGAGAGTGTGCCATGGACCACCCATCCCAGGATCCCAACAAGTCCTGGACTCAGCTTGGTTGCATGATACTGGGGCAGTGGAAACCAAGTTCTTCTCCTTCACCCAGCTGTGCTGCTTTTTCCTTAGGGGCACACAAAATCTGAGGCTGCAACACCATTTAGTGTGACAAATTTATAGTGAAAGGGTTCAGAGACAGAAAAATTGGGAGCTCAGAAATGCCAGGTTCACCTCCCTAAGCTGATTTAGGGCTTTTTTCAATTTTCTTAAGAGTGGCTAATTAAGAGAAAAGGTACCTGTGGCCCTGGAAAAATGTCCCTGATTAAAAGGAGAATTTGGTTCATGCCAAGTTCTCCAAGCCTTCTGCTGGGAACTTGCCAGTTCAGGATAAGGAGAGAGGCACCCAGTTGTACCAATCTGCTGAAGTGTGGTACAAATTGGGATGAAATTCCCCTGGGAGATGGGACAGGGTGGTGTATCTGAGAGTCTTTATGGGATGCTGTGTAGGGTTAGTTTCAGTGACTGGTAAGAAGACGCTCATCTTCACTGCAGCAGAGAGAGATCACACTGGTCCCCTCACTTCCCTCCCCAGTTCTGAAGGAAACAAGGATCCACCTGAGAATAATTTCCCCTCCTATGCCCAGCTTTAACCCCCTCTTGACCACAAAAAACCTCCTCAAAATACTTGACGAAGCCTTTCACACAAAGAGAGAAGAAAATAAATGTTCAGCTTACATTTTACAGGAAGTTAAAAGGGGCTCAAGAATACCAATATTGAGTTGAAATTTGGTGCTTTATTGCCTGCAGGATTAGGGCAGCTTCCAAAAGGAGCATGAAAAAGACAAACAGCCTCAGTCCTTAAGGGGAACCCCTTGTCTAGACTTTTATTTACTGTGGTACACCAATATCCAGAGAGATATCTGCAGAACTTTACCCTAGCAACACGGCAATGGCATATTGTGAGACTTAGCATGCAAAAACCCCTTTAGATGTTGCCAGTGGCTGCTGTTATTTGGTCTAAAGAGGTTTGTAGTCAGGAACTCTGCTCTGGGTTGTACAAGGAGGGGTCTTCTACAGGAAAGTCTGCTAGGACCCTAGAGGTGTGTTTGGCCAAGCAGGGATGCATTTTCTCTCTTGAGATGCAGGATGCATGACGCAAGATGCAGGACACTTTTCTCTCTACTCACTGAGTCCAGCATTTCTTGGGGTCTAAACAAAGGCAGCAACTTCTCTGGCAATAGCCATGGCATGGCTGTAGGATTTGGAGGTTGCTGGGCTTTGGTTTTGGGCAAGATTCAAGAGCTCCCACCATGTCTCCAGCCAGTAGCTGATCTTCTGCTTTCTGCCTGGCCCAACTTGTACATATCATTTTATACCCAATTGTTGGGCTGGGGAAGGTATAGGGTCTGCATCTCTGGAGGTTTTGGAGAAGAGGTTGGTCTCTTTTTGGGGCTAGTCTGCATAAGTCCACAGGCCACAGGTACAAAGTCACCTTGCCCTGGTCTTCCCATCACTGGTCTCTCCTTGCTCATCTTGTGAAAATGTCAGGCCACACCTTGAGGAGTACTCACACACATTTGAGTGCAATCTGAGCAAAGGATTGTAATAATACTCAGCTCTTTCAAGGGACTTTTCTATCTGCGTGTCTCAAGAAGCTTCATTGAAGTACTCTCCACTTTTCAGTGGAGGAAAAGGAAACATCCAAGCTTAGAAGTTTACTTGCAGTCATGGGGCAAACTGGGCACAAAACACTCTCCTGTTCCAATACTTATAAATGTACCACTGCCCTTTGCTCCCATGGTCACCCAGACACCCTTCCCTGCATTTTAGAGGGCAGGAGACACTGCTTTTTGGGGACAGAAGCAGCAGGTTCCTGCTCTGCGGTTTGCAAAGTGCTCTGCAGCCTCATGGCTCTCTGCAGACACTTCAGAGTAAATATTTTCATGGATGCTTTAAGGCCAGAACAAAGCACAAATTTGCTCTGCCGCAGAGGACTCATTACTGGCCTAAGCTGCTCTGAGCTGCTGACTCTGCCCACACACACACACACACATCTGCTCCAGCCCATCTTGGACCAACAAATTCCATCCTCCCCCCAGCAGGAAATGGTGGCAGCGGTCAGAAAAGGCTGGTCCAACCTCCCCATTAGTCCAGTGGGTTTCCAATCTGCAGAATACAGCTTCAGCTTCACAGCAAGGTGGATTCTCCATGGGACTGGTCTTCGGAGACTCCAAGCAGCCACAGCAGCAGCACAAGTCACCAGAGCCTGCAAGCACTCAGCACCTTGCCAGGGGAGAAACTCCATCACAAACAAGCCCTCCCTTTTTAATGGCCAGGATGGAAACTGGAAAGCAGGGCTCTCTCCAGGGATCCCTGCTGTTTTCTGGTATGGCAACTACTTGTTTTTCCAGCAGGTTTTTGGTGTGCAGTTGCTACAGTGAGAGGACTTATGACAGTCTTGTATTTCCAAGACAGTAAGACCCTGTGTGAATCCCTGATGAATTCTCAAGCACACAGTCTTATGTTCCAGGCAAATGCAGCAGCAAGCTCATGGTCCCATTCTCCCCGTCATTTAGACAGAGGGCAGCACAATTGGGGAATATTTCACAGGACTGAGGGGCTCCAGAAGCACTGAGCTGTTCTCTGCTTTACCACAGTGCTGTCTCTCATTAAAAAAACCCAGATGTAAAAATGGAACAAAGAACTGAAAGAAGCATAGCTGGAGCAAGAAAAGCTGAGCAAGAGGGGATCAGGCTTTAAAAACAATGGAGCCTTTCAGCTGAGCTGGTTCGAGGCCGCCAGTGAAAGTGAGGAGAAAATACATCACCTTGCGGATCTGGGCTAACTCTGCTATCCGCTCCCCAAACTCCTGGGCATCTGCCTCATTGCACTCCACCTCCTTGGCCCCTTGCTTCTTCCAGAAGATGCCCACCGGCTCCAGCAGCTGCCTGTTCATCAGGTGGGTGAGATCAGGAGTCCAGTGCTGAGAGGTGCCGGTCACCGTGACCTTCCCAGGTCTCTCCAGCTGCACATTCCAGCGGAGGAAGCGCAGTTGGTGCTGCTGGATGAAATCCACTCGGTAGATGTGCTCGTTGGGATGCAGCAGCTTCTCACCATCCTGGGGCCTGACGTTTTTTTGCTGCAGGCTCTGGAAGCGCAGCTGCATGCGCCGGGTGAGCTGCTCATCACGGGTGAAGGGCAGCTCGAGCACCCCTGCCTCAGCTGCCATCACCTTGGCTGCTCCTCTGCTCCCTGCTCAGCAGAGTGTGCCTCTCAAACAGGACACGCAGGGGGAAAGATCAGACAGGTCCCTGGAGCTGGTGTCCCTTCTCCACGGTCCCAGCAGTGCTAGGCAACCTGGGCCAGTGATGCAAAACACCTCTGGGGCTTCCCCTGAGTGCCCTCCTGACTCATTTGCAGATCCAGAACTGTTGGTGCTGCTGTGCACGATAATCTATAGGGAAGGGATGTCTGATGTCAGCCTCCCTGGCAACCTCCTTGACAACCATGGCTCAATATCCCAAAACAAAGCCAGGGATGCCACCTTGGCAGGGATGAGTGGCAGTGGCTTTCTGTGCTAATGCAAGCTGGAACGAGATTCTGGAGGAGTCTGGTCCAACCTACTGCTCAAAGCAGGACTTACTTCAGGGTTAAATCATGTTTCTTTGGGCTTCATCCAGTCCATCTTTGAGTATCTCCACAGCCTCTCTGGGCCCTGTTCCAGTGTCTGACTGAGCTCATGCTGAAAAGAAGCTGCTGTCCTTTGTCCTCTGACTGTGCATCCCTAGCCTGGCTCTATCTTGTCCATACTCCCCTATCCAGGCTGGATGGGGCTCTGAGCAACAAGGTCCAGTGGCAGGTGTTTCTGCCCATGGCAGGAGGGATGGAACTAGATGACCTTTAAAGGCTCCTTCCAAGCCAAACCATTCCATGATTCTACAGTTAAGTAGCTGCACACAGCAAAAAGCTCCCCTTTTAACTTCTCTCCTCCTGGATGAAAACCCACTTTCCTCCTGACTGTTTTGGTGGCCTCCATCAGGCTGTGCCATCCAGAAAAGGACATGAGGGTCCCAAGGGACAAATTGACTCCAAGTTAATGAATAGCAAACTAATGTGACCATCATGCCCTTTTCTGGATGGCACAGCTGGCAGGAGTCAGACACCACACTGCTCCTGCAGCAGCAAGTCAGCACCAGCATCCCGGCATGGTTTTGCCTTGCATTTTTATGTCTCAATTTCTTTTCATAAAAGCTAGACACGTCTGAAGGGTCATAGAAAGGGTGTTACAGAGCTAGATTGCACCTAGAGCCATGTAGGGTCATCCCAGACGCAGGAATTTAGAAAACAGCTCTCAACTAAATTCCAGTACTCTGTTCCCACTCAGTGATTCACACCACTCAGGCATAATGGGAAGCAGGGAGATGGAGAAAGCAAGGTGGAAGAAAATATTTGAATGAAATAACCACCTGGGATACACAGGGATGTGCTGGCCTGCCTTATTTTATTGAAGGCATTCCTCCTCCCCACACTTAAGAGAGACAGTTGCACTGTGTGAAATGGAGCAAGGGACATGCAGAGCCTATGTTACATCCTGGTGTACACCAGGAATACATTTTCTAGTAGCCATAGGTTATCTGGGTCAAGATTCCTGGGTTGATATTTCAGAGACACTAAAGCCTGCATCAGCATCTTTCAGCTCTTGGCAGACCCCAAATAGAGACATTTTGGTGTCTAGCAATATTATCACAATTGCATGTGTAACCACACTTAGGACCAAGGGACCCATTATTTCTGAGACCTTCAGCAAATAAGAAGTTCTTCCCTGTGAGCGTGGTGAGACACTGAGACAAGTTGCTCAGAGAATTTGTGGATGTCCCATCCCTTGAAGTGTTCAAGGTCAGGTTGGATGGAGCTTTGAGCAACCTGGTCTAGTGGATGGTGTCCCTGCCTATGGCAGGGGAGCTAGAACTAACAGATCATTAGGGTTCCTTCCAACCTATATAATTCTATAAATCAAACCTTTCTGATAGAAAAGAGGGGGCAGGTAAAAAAAAAAAGCCTCTGGGAGTTAAAGCAATGGAAAATGAGAAGTCACAAACACCCACAGCCAAATTGCCAAGGGAGGAAAAGCAATGCCCGGCAAACTGAAATAATGAAGTGTCCAAAGGGACCCAGCCTCTGGTTGGCATTTCCCGGGGCAGAGCTGGAAGTGAATGGTGAGGAAGGATGACAACTTGCCCACTCACCCTTGGGGGATGTTGATGGTGAAGAACAAGCTAAACAACCCTGTGCATCACCCTTGTAATGAGAGCCACAGCAGTCACCACAGCCACCATGGCAGGAAGCCTTATTGCTTATCTAGAAGGCAACAACAGCTATCCTGTTCCCATATAAAGAAAAGCCTTGATTTTAAGAGGAAATGGGGATCCTGCAAGAAATCCATGAACTTGATGTTCATGCTCACCACAGGAAGCAGAGACTGGAAGAACCATAGCACACAGAGCAGATGGGGGGTAAAGGAAATCTTCTCAGGCCCGTGGCTGTAGCAGGCTGTGGGTGTAGCTACTGGTGCTGCCTGCACACACTGGCTGCCTTTTACAGTAAAATCTGGGAAAAGTTGCTCACAACTTGCTGGTCTCTTGTGCTGTGATGACACACACACCTGCACCAGTCTGAAGTCCCCCTGCCTTGGCTTTCACAGAGCTGACACCTTGCACAGCTGAGGCCATGGTGGAGATGGGCACAGACTGTCCAAGGATGTGGCACTGAGCACTTCCTTCCCCCTGTACCTCTCTGCTTGCTCCCCAGGCCTGCAGCCCCTCACTCTGATGCAGTTCTGTGGTGACTTTCTGGCCCACAGTACATTCCCTTTGGACCCCACACTGCTACACAGTGCCATCCAGCCATGGGACATGCCAGGGATGGATGCTTTGGGCAAGCAGTGACTTGGGAGAGGTGCCAACACCCTGAAATCAACCTACCTGCCCCAGCATGAGCTGTCTCACTGCTGAGGTAGGAACACAGTAAACAGCCAAAGAGAGGGGGCACCATGGGAACGAGGGAAACGGGGCCTAATGCTGCAACTGAGCATCCTGAGTTTTGTTCTTCTTGTTGATTTTTAGATCATTTTGGAATTTGAAGGGTCAAATTTGGGATCTGAAAAACAGGATGGGATTTGATCCACTTGGTTAAGGGGAAACTGGCCAAGGGTTTGGCTGGAGTGTGGTGAGTGCAGTCATGATGACTAATGCCCTTTGCAAGTCAGTCTTTTAAGGAATATTTTTGCACATTATCAGCTTTTCAGGACATGAGGCATCCCTGAGAACCAGTTTTTGACCTGGACAAATGCTAGGCAAAGCCAAGGTGTTGAAGACAGGCTCTCCTCTGCCATGGGGAACCACTTACCTTCTGCCACAGAGACTCCCGGGATGCCAGGGAGGAGCAGGCAGCCACGAACCAGCAGTTCCCCACCTGGCCCTGGTGTAAGTCATGGGAGCTGATCCCATCCACAAAGAGACGTGGATCATTGCAGATTTCCTGTGGGACAGGAGAAAAACACACACTCTGGGTCAGAGAGAAGACAGGGAAACCAGGAGCAGGGCTTCTTGGCAAAGGAAAGTCACTCCCTCTCTTCCTCAGACTCCATGTAAACTTGACCTGCAGATTTTGTTGGCCTCACTTCACGCTGGTGGCAGAAGGATCCTGTCCTGCCTTCACTAGGACATGGGCAGCATCACAGGACCTACTCCTTGTTCTGTCCCAGCACCAGTGCAGCTTTGTTATAATCATCCCTGTTGATAATAGTATGCTTTCACACCATTACAGCCCTTCTAAGTCTCCTCTTTCAGATGCCTCTACTCCACGACTGTTTTACAAAGGGTGAGGGATGTGCTCTTCCAGATCTTAGCAGCAGATGAAAAAGTTCGGTGAGCCAAAAGCTTTGTAACTGGGCCAGAAGGATTAAATACTCATTCTGCCACCAAAACCAGGATGGTGGATTGTGCATAGACGCCATGAATGGAGAAATTTGGGTAGGAGGCAGCTGGGAGATAAGCTCATTCCTCCAACCATGCACCAAGACCACTGGCTTTTCTCTGCCTGGCTCCTGCCAGGCTACCCTCCCTGCTTCCCACTCCCACTTAAAGCCTGGCCAAGAAAGCACTTAAATAACAGAGGGTGTTGAGCAAGCTTCAGGTGATACATTGCTTTTTTAAAAATATATTTTCTCCTGCTCAATCCAGTTTGTAAGTTCATTCCAGCTGGAGGGTGGGAGCAGATGGGACAGACAAAGAGCTGAAAGAACCTTTTCCCCTTTGTTTCCCCCTTTAAGTTAATTTGAAGAGGTAAAAGGAAAAGCAGTTTATCCTCCTTCCCCCACACCTCCCAGTTTTTCAGGCTGATTGTATCCAGCATAATATGCCCCCCTGTCCTGACTTTGCATATGAGGACTTGTATTATGTCTACCCACAGATTCATGGAAGAAGGGTTTGAGTTGGAAGGGACTCTAAAGATTATCTAGCTCCAAACCCTGCACTCTAGGCAGAGACCTCACCCACTAGATTAGGTTGCTTAGGGCTCCATCACAGGGAGGAAAAGGAACCATAAGCACTTCCTGACATTCCCAGGTAGCTGAGCCAGCACCAAATAACTCAAAGTTAACCTGACACAAACTGGCCAGGCTCAGACCCAAGGAAAAGGACTAATTCCCTAATGCTGGTGTTGCAGGATGTTGGGATGAGCGCTAGGGGGAGGCAAGCTGACACCAGCCAAGGCAGGAGCCACCTGTGCCTCTCAGCATCGCGGAGCATACGCAAGGATGGGAGAGGAGCAGTGGGGATCAGCTCCTGTTTCAGGGCACCGGGGAAGCACCCAGCAGCTGGGATGTGTCTGGTGGTGGGGCTGTCCGTAACATCAGCTCTTTGTGATCCTTCTTTATCCCATCTGAGGACCACAGCTGCCCCTTCTGCCCTTGGGGGGACCCGCAGATTACAATAAAGGAGTTGCTTGATATTACACAGGCAGGTGAGAACACGAAATCGTGAGAAACACAGAACCACAAAATGGTTTGAGTTGGAAGGGATCTTTTAAAGGCCACCTAGTCCAAATCCCTGCAATAACTGGGGACATCGTCAACTGGATCAGGTTGCTCAGAGCCCAGTCCAACCTGACCTTGAATGTTTCCTGGGGCTGGGACATCGATCACCTCTCTGGGCAAGCTCTGCCAGTGTCTGACCACCCTCACTGCAAAAAACTTCTTCCTTACAGGTAGTCTAAATCAACTCTCCTTCAGTTTAAAACCACTACTCCTTGTATATCCCAAGAGGCCTTACTAAAATGTTGGTCCCCATCTTTCTTATAAGCCCCTTTCAAGTACTGAGAAGCTGCAGTAAGGTCTTCCCTGAAGTGCAGAACGGGGCTACCACACTTCCCTGCAGAAGGCCCGCACGCCCTGCTCAAACCCTGGGACTGAGCCTGGTCCCAGTGGACTCCCAGTGATCCTAAACATAGAATCATCAAATCAACATGGTTATAAGGAATTTCTGGATATCATCCAGTCCACGCCCCCTAATCAAAACAGGGTCAGCTACAGGAATTTCTGGATATCATCTAGTCCACATCCCCTAATCAAAGCAGGTTTCTTAGGACTGTGTTCAGTCAGGTTTTGAATATCTCCAGGAATGGAGACTTTGCAACCTCTCTAAGAAGCCTGTGCTAGTTTTTGGACCACCCTCATAGTATGAAGTCTTTTCTCATGCTTAAATGGAATTTCCTGATTTTCAGTTTGCACACTCGGTCTCTTGTACTGTGTCATGGAGCACCACTGAGAAGCCTGGCTCTGTCTCCTTCATTCCCGGCTATCTGGAATTTATGGACATGGTTAAGATTCCCCTGAGCCTTCTCTTCTCCAGAGTGAAGAATCACAGAATCATTAAGAAGACCTCTTAGATCATGGGATCCAGCCATTAACCCAGCACTGCCAAGTCCACCACAAAACCGTTTCTCTCAGCACCACATCTGTACTTTTCTTGAATATTTCTAGGGATGGTGATTCCACTGCTTCCCTGAGCAGTCTGTTCCAATGCTTGAACACCCTTTCAGTGAAGAAACTTTTCTTAATATCCAATCCTTGTAAAGGGGAAGGCAGCATTGCCTCCTTGTTCTAATGCTGCAAATTGATTCTATCAGGACGAGTCTCATCCATGGGTCAGTCTCCCCAGTAAACCCCCTCTGGGCAGGTTTGCCATATTCCTTAGACTGGCGCTTAATCAATATTAAATTATTTGAATTCTTCAGCCCCTAATGAAGCTGCTGACTTTCCACTCATACGTTTTGGACCTGGTCTAGATTGTGTGGCCTCAATATACCGGGATGATATTCCCTGTATTCTCTGGCTGCACTGAGGTAGGAGCCAAGGACTAAGGCACTGCTTCAACCAGGCTGCAATGCCCCAGGGTGGCACAGAGCACAGTGGGGCCCTGGAAAGTGATGCAAAGCACACTCAGAGCCATGGAGCACCATGCCCGCCTGCCGAGGTGGTTGCTTGATATTACACAGACAGGTGAGAACAAGCTACCAGTGGGAACTAGGTCAAAAAGCCAAGAAAAGCTTTGGAACATTTAGTGTTCTTTTTCCTGTGAAAAGTGCTGGAAGTGATAAGGAGCTTGTTCTGCAGCCAGATGGAATTACAGGGCCTGGGATGTGTATGTGCAAAGGGAGGAGAGAAGCAGAGATTCCCTGATCAGAGAAGGTCATGACCTTGGTTTCATCCCCTCCCTACCAGGCAGCAAAGAGAATCCAGGTGAGCAATAACATTTATCCAGGCAGCAAACACCACACCACCCTCCCAGCACCATGACCCCGAGAGAGGAGGGCAGCACACCAACATCTACACCCACACACACCCTGGGGCCTTCGGGGCTCAGGCTTCAGCCACCAGCTCAAACTGCCTCTTGCCACTTGAGGCTTCAGCAGACAGGAATCCTGGGTCCTGGTTGCTCCTAGTCTGGACACAGATGGAGAACAGGAAGGAACAAGATGGCTACAGCAAAGCTACGACTTTAATGTGTGGTTCTGAACTCTGCCTTGGCCAAGGGAGTCATCCATGTCTCTTTACCCCCAAGGAGAACCTGTCTTGGAGGATCCCAAGAATCACAGAACCACTGAAGCTGGAGAAGTCCTTAAGATCACTGAGTCCCACCGTTAATCCAGCATTTGCATGTTCACCCCTAGATCATGTTCCCAAGTGCCACACCCACATTTGCTTTGAACACTTCTGGAGATGGTTATTCCAAGGATACTAAGAACCATCAGAGATAATCTGCCCTCCTTAAAATTGTCTGCTGAAATGTTTGCTGAGCTCCAGGCAACAAAATACAATTTAGAGAAAGCCTGTGTGGATGGTTCTATGGAAAGATTCAGACTGATAACACAAAGAGGGCCAAAATAGTGATTCAAAGTTCTGGTGATTCATATCCTCCTTCCTCCACTGGATGTGGGATGGGACAGAGGTGGAAATCAGGGCCAGAGAAGGTCCCTGTCAATGAGGGGCTGATTGCAGAGGTCTGGCTTATGACAGCTCAGATTGGGACAGTTTGCTTCCTCTGGCTTTGGGGTTTTGAAGCTCATCATGGAAAAGAAAAAAAAAAAAAGGAAAAAAGAAAAAAAAGAAAAAATAAAGAAAAAAAGACACAATCAGAGCAATTATCTTGCACTTTTTTGCTTCCCACCCAAAAGCACATGGTCTTTCCCTCTTTCCCTCTGCTCTCCCTTTCGGGACACTTTCCCAAAATGCACACAATTTTCTTCCAAATGCATTTAAAGCAGAAAATATCCTCCTCACCTTCTCCAGCCAGTCCAATTCCACACAGGGTTGTAAGGAGAAAATCTCTCTAATTTGCTTTATAGTTGATGACTGTTTTACCATAAATGTTTCCCAGTGCAGGTTTCTGAGAATCAGATTCACTGCGGATCTGGATCATGTCAAACCAGATGTGGGGAGGGAAAAAGCTACAGCAGGAGGAGGAATAACCATGGGAGATGCAACATCTGCTGCATGCCAGGACCATTTTTTGCTAACAAGATTTTGTAAGGAACAGACTAGTCTAATTTCATTGCAGAGCCCGGCTGAACATTTCAGAACAATGCCTTCACTCAGACTTGCAAAATCAGCAAAATAATCTATTAGCATGGCTGCGCGTCCTCCCTCCCTTCTGGGCAACTGGGAACCTAAAGGATCCTGTCTTAAATGTCACTCACACAGACAAGAGAGCAAGAGGCACCCAAGCATGGCAAGCAACGGTGACACAGCAGACACAAAGGTCCCTGTGCTGCCCTGCTGCAGGTATCTGCAACTGGGAGGTGATTTTGCAAAAAGGGCAATTAATAAAATTTGCACCAGGGTGGAAAGGGAGATGGGGTAAATTTAGAATAGCAGGGGTCTATGCTTTCAGATGGATTAATATAGGATTGTAGAATCATGGAGTGGTTTGGGTTGGAAGGGACCTTAAGGACCATCTCTCTCCAGCCCCCTGCATAGGCAGGGACTCTTTCCACTAGACCAGGTTGCTCAAACCCCATCCAACCTGCCCTCAAACATTTTCAGGGATGGGGCAGCCACACCTCCTCTGGGCAACCTGTGCCAGTGTCTCACCATCCTCACTATTAAAAAAAAAAAAAAAAAGTGTTGTTATAGCTACTTTAAATCCATCCTTTTTCACTTTAAAACCATTATCTCTTGTCCTGTCACTAAGGCCCTACTACAAAATATATGCTTGGCAGATCAGCTTCACACAGATGGAAGGGTAGGCTTGGTTGGGAATATCTACACCCTACAGAACTGTTTGTGGGGGTTTGTATTGCCTCAGTCAGGCATCCCTAATGCTAATCCACTCACAGTATCTCAGTATGTACACATTTGTATTGTTATCAGCTCCCACACCATGCAGAGGTCACTGGACACTCCACCCACAGCAAACAGGACTTGCTTGTGAAGGGAGGCTTCCAAAAAACACGCTCCCCACAAAATCCTCCACTCAGTTTGTATACCACAGCATCACAAAATGGCATTTGTTCTGGCACCTGCAGGAGTGGGGGCAGTGTTTGTTTTGGCACCAGGAAGAGTGGAGACAGAAGCAAACAAGATCTAAAGGTCAATCTGCATGGTCTTGACAGGTCCCTCTGCGGTTTTAACTTCTGGGTATCCAAAGTACATCCGAAAAAGGATAAAGCAACAAGAGGTGGAGAGACACAAGAGGCTGTGAGAGTACAGCACTTCCCCAGGAGCAGATGGAGAGGGATTGGAAGGAGAATGGCACAAGTACAGAGACTCCACACCTGTCATTCCTTCCACATGCCCTTTCCAGGGATGCACTCTTGGGAAGTCTCACCATTACTGCACCCAGGACTTCTTCAGTCTCTACCCAGCCAAGACTGATGCAGAGGCTGGCACAGCCTGGCTTTTAGCATCACCACACATCCAGACACAGCCCTCCCCAGGCCGTCTCTCCCACAGCAAGTGCTTTTGTCTGGTGGCAAAGCCACCAAGGAAAGAAATACTCCCTGGATACCAACAGCCCTGAGGTCTGCAGAAGTCACTGCCAAAGCAGGAAACCCTTCACAAGGCTCACTGACAAGCTGGGGGGATGGGATGCTCAGAGCAGTGAGATGATGTGTCACAGGTCACCCCATCGAGAGGCAGAAGTGGTCCCTCTGGGTTTCCAGTCCCAGCACAGCCCAGTCACCAGGGGAACCATCCTTCCTTCATGGAAACGCTGTCACCTGGCTCCCTTTCATGCTGCATCACCTGAACCAGCTGGACCCTTACAGCTGCACACAACTACAGTCTTGAGATGTGGAGAGGACACAGAGAAAATGCAGCTCTCAGAGATGGCTCCACCTGGATCTCCTTCCCTAAATCCTGGTCCATGTAGGCACAGGCTCTAGAGAGCTACACCAGAGAGGTGGAGGAACAGGAAGAAAATAAGCTCCCAAGGCTGTTTAACACCCTCTGACAGACACACCTCTCTGACTCAGCGCAGTGCTGCTGGCCACCTTTGCCCAAATTCTCCCATCCTCCATATTGTCCCAGTCTTGAGCTCTCCTACAGATCTCCTTTGACCAGCTTCCTTTGGGAAGGACTTGCAGGGTGAACCAACCCTGGTTTGGCAGTATTGTGAGTTTAAATTACACCCACACTCCAAAGCCTGTCCTCTCCCATGGCACACCATGCTCTCAGTTGCTCCAACACTTTTGGTTGTGGGGTTTAACCTCAAGCAGAGGAACTGCCTTGGCTTGGAATTATATGCATCAAGCCCCAGACCTGGAGGATCATGTCATGCAGGTACAAGTGAGGGACCACAAACCACAGGCAGGAGCCCTGAGAATGCTCCACATCTTGCACCACTTTTGAGCCTGGAGGATGCAGAGGTGGGGCCATGCTGGAGGAGCCTATCCAAGTAAGTCTTGCTGTGAAAAACTACAGTATTTCAGGAGGGATGGTCCAAACCCAGCCATTCATCACAGAGCTAATGTGAAATCCTGGAGTAAGCTGATGTGGCCATGAGCTCAGCTGCGCTGCTTCTGCCTCCAAGCAACATAATTCAGCAGTTGGCCTGCCTGAATCCCAAATCCTGTGTCCCACTGAAAGCCAATCTTCTAAAACAGGATTTAGAACTCTAAATTGTGCGGGGGGGGGGGGGGGGTGNGTTGTTTGTTTGTTTTTAATTAACCTATGAGTCAAGTTATTGATGGGAAAAGAAGAATCGGAAACTTCAAAGGGAAACTACCTGCACACTCCATTGCGTGTATCTCAGATCAAAATCCCCAAACTGCTTTTCTCTGGGGATACCTCCCACACCCCCTTGAGCCATACTCTCTCCACTTCCTTGTCCCAGGGCAAGGAAATACCCTTTGGCTTGTGATTGTGTCCCATTCATAGCACCTCCATTCATAAACAGGACTTGACCTCACCAAATCTAAATTAATCCCTGACCACGCAATCATGATGAAAAATGAGGTTATCGTGAGTTTAAGCCATTTAAAGAAACTACTTTCAGCCCACGCCTATTCTGGTTATGCATACCCTGGGTGTAGCTTTACAAACAGAATCCTGCTTTATGAGAAAACCACCCTCTAGAGATGTGGAGTCATGAGCTTCTGCTAACTGGGAGAAGGAACATTAATTCTTATGTAACTCTGTCAGTGACATTTGCATCAGACCACAACCAGAATTTAACCATCCATGACCACTCTCCATTAAGATGGTTGCTTCATCCTTTTCCTTCTTGGATGGGGACTGGGAGGAATGCATCACTGAGCAGTGGTTTCTTCACAAAGATCCAGAAATATCAAAGAACCATTGTTTTATATTTCCCGTCACACACAGTCACTCACAAACTCACACAGTTACACACTCTCACGCACTCTTCGTGTTTTATTTTCCTTCTGCAAGAGGTAGCACCATGCCTGATCAAGTCTTTTCAAGGGCTTCAGTGAAGGACACTTGCTCCAGCAAGAACACCTGCCCTAACACATGCAAATCACCCCAAAATCCCATCCTCTCTGAGGCCTCAAAGATTAGAGCTCACAAGCAGTGCAGAAATTCCCAGCCTGCACCAAGATTAAGAGCCTTGGCTGATTCAGAACATGCATCCAGCTCTGGGACCCCACCATAAGGAGGACATGGAGCTTGCTTGCTGGAGCAAGTCCAGAGGAAACCACAAAGATCCTTGGAGGGCTGAAGCAGCTCTGCTATGAAGACAGGCTGAGAGAGCTGGGGTTATGTAGTCTGTAGACAGGAAGAAGACCTTAGAGCTCCTTCCAGTTCCTAAAGAAGCTCCAAGAGAGCTGGAGAGGATCTTTTGGCAAGTGCATGAAGTAACAGGACAAGGAGGAATGGCTTGAATGGCTTTAAACTGAATAAAATCAGGTTTAAGTTAGATAATAGAAAGAACTTATTTCTTGTGTGGGTGGTGAGGCACTGGCACAGGTCTCCCAGACAAGCTGTGGACGCCCCATCCCCAGGACAGGTTGGATAGGGCTTTGAGTGGCGAGGAAGACATTCAGTGCAGGTATCTCAGTGAGCAGCTGCAGTTGGAGCTCTCTGGGGAGAGGGAGCCCAGGCCTGAGACAGGAGGCTGTGAACTGCTGACCGAAGAACAAAGGGCACCTGTGTCACACCCATGTGACCCGACACTCAGAGACTCTCCAGGCTTTCCCAGGCTTGGAGTGTGAGAGGATAAAAACCTAAGGTTTCCTTTGTTTGGGGCCCCTCCTCAGATACACCAGCTTGGGCCATTTTTCTATCACTGCACCAAGATGAAGTAATTTTAATGATCCAGATGTCTGAGACTGTTCTGGAAAAGCTGGGGTCACGGCATGGAAGCCTGATCTGCCCGTGAGTGTAGGAAGTCAAGTGGGGCACCCACTGTCTCCCTGGAGCTGCCTGCTGTAAAGGGGTTTTGGTCCCAGCTCAGGTGGTGGGAGGGTGACTGCCAGAGGGGCTCCTGGATGGTTGGACAGGGAAGTTTCCTTAAAACTGAGCAACCAGATCTAGTGGAAGGTGTCTCTCCCATGGTAGGGAGGTTGGAACTAGGTGATCTTGAAGCCAAACCACTCTGTGGTTCTATGATTAGCAGCTCTGTAATTGCTCCGCAGGTCGAATGTGCCCCTCCAGGACCCCAGAGCCCAGTCTGGGGGGATTTGCACATTCCCTCCCACGGAGCTCAGAGGCCATGGGTGCCCAGGACTCCTTTCTGCCACACCCTCTGCTATTGTTCTGCTCTAGCTCATTACCAATACAATAATTTCTTGTCACCAACACGCAGCTGCACTAAGAAGCTCGCAATGAATCTAATCCAGAGATTTTACCATCACTTTTGCTTTTAAGGCCATGTCCTTCGGGTGCTGAGGACAGAGCAGACTGCTGGAAATTTCTTATCAAAGGCTGCACTAGAGCCAAGCAGCTTATCAAATCTAGTCCTCACTGGGGCTAAGGGGGAGAGTGTGTTTGCTTGGCAGCATGAGGCCATGGCCCTGGGAGGATCTGGCGAGACCTGCTGGAATGCAGCCAGGGTCAGCATCGCATCTATTGGGAGCAGAGACCTTTTAAAACAAGTGCAAATAATAACAATGAATCTCTTGTTCATCCTTGAGGGATGGGGTAGCCTATGAATGGCTTAAAAATGTAAAAACAAGGTCAATTCAGAGATTGCATTAAATGATGACCAAATCCCTTCCTGGCAAGGAAGAGCCAGACTGGCAATCAGCTCCAGTTTTACTGAAAACAGCAGATAAATTAACAGGCGAGTGGCTCATAAATTCTTAAGCTGAGAAATGCAAAGTGCTGGAAGGATTTTAACCCCTGTGATGAACCCCAGACAGAGTCTGTTGACTGTTCACAGGAGATGATCCAGCAGCACAATCCAGCAGCACAGAGGAGCCCCAGCACCAACACTAACCCCAAGCATTCTTCAGGTGAAACCAAAACTGAGAGAGACAGGCCAAGACACTGCAGAAAGCTCAGTAAATACACCCCTGGAGCACAGAAGTTAATATTTTAGTCTTTCTGGAGGAAACACCTCCAAGTGGGACACCAGAAGGTTTTTACACCCAATTTTCATTGCCAGTTTAAGTGCCTCCCTGCTAAACTCCTGGTGAGCTTCGGAGAGCAAAGAGCTGCAAGAACCTAACCTCTTCCTTTTCCATTATCTTCACTCCCGTGTTTTTGTCAGCTTCCCAGCCTCCACTGTACACTGGGGAAAAGACCTTTTAATGCAGAAACTTGTGGGCAGGGAAGTGCTGGTCCTGCTTTTAGTGAATTAGTTCATTGACTCTTTTCCCCTTCCAAGGAAACCCCCAAGGGGATTGATTGTATAATCCTCACTCAGCAAGACAAAAGAGCTAAGTGCTTAATAATGTAAAGAAAAGTGGAGCTAAGAGATGCTCTTCCATCCTGAAACACCTCCTCCAAAGATAACAGCATCCAGTTCAGGAGACAATGGACATAATGTATCCTGCATGATAGGACAAGGGAGAATGGCTTTAAGGTGAAATAGGGTAGATTTAGATTGGATATTAGGAAGAAATTCTCCCCTGTGAGGGTGGTGAGACCTTGGACCAGATTATGGTGGGAAGCTGTGGATGGCCCATTCCTGGAAGTGCTGAAGGCCAGGCTGAACGGAGCTCTGAGCACTCTTGTCTAGTGGAAGGTGTCTCTGCCCAAGGAACTAGAGGATCTTTAGGATCCCTTCCAACCCAAACCATTTTATGATTCTGTGAATGGACAAAACCCCTATACACAAGTCACAGTAATATATACTAGGAAGTCAGAGAATGGCTATTGAAAAATCCTATTTTCTTGGTTTCTAAAACAAGATTTCTCTTGTTTGTCTGGAAAAAAACCTCGGGGCTGTAAATGAGAGCAGCTCTCCCCAGTGCCATAGCAGGGCTGAAAATGCCATGGTCCTAGTGCCCTAAGATGTCCTGTTTCCACAACCAAAACACCTGGCCCTTCTCTCTCCCCAACTGCTCTCTCAGGCTTTCCCCTCCAAATGACATTGCCTTCGTCCAGACAAAATAACATTACCATTTAGCATGAATCTACCTTTATGCTCTTTAATCAGTGACAATCTCCCCTGACAATTAGTTCCTGCAGAGATAATTCAGCACTTGCAAGTTAATACTGGAGAGAGATAAAAATACTGAGAAACAGGCACGGAGGGGAAAAAAATATTCCATGAAGACTGGGAGGCTGTAGACTTCATCCAAGAGAGTTTTTGTGGTGGTTGCAACCATACAGGCTTGAACTCACAAGGCAGAGATGCAGCTCAGGGTCAATCACATGTCACCTCGAGCCACACAGTCACTGTGACAACAGCTGGCTTGGAAACCCCTGTGTTTGCCACAGCTTCTTGTTACAGCACCTTTGGCACAGCTCAGCATGGAGATCCCACCTGAACCCCTTCAAGCATCTCTGGGATCTCATGTCCGCCACTCAGCATCTCAGGGATGACCATGAGGTGCTCCTGTAATGGCCTGCAGCACACTGCTGTGGACAGGAATACACCCAGCACACAGCAGCCCACCTGCCTTCCAGAAAAGGAGGAAAAAAACCATCTCCATGCCCAACTTCACTCATGTAGTTCAACATCACACCTGTGCATGATGCAAGCCTCTCACCAGGCTTCATTTGCTTCCCACAGAAAGTGCAGTGATACCCAAATTTGCCCTGGCTGGTGACCTGTCCCAGCAGCAGGTCAGCTTGGTGAGCTGAACCTGAACCAAGTGGGCCTCCTGCCAAGCCCTGGGTAAGGCCCAGAGGTATTAAAGACGTAATTGAAGCCTGTAGCAATCCCATGGCATCACTGGAAGCACTCTGTACCCAAGAAGAAAGCTTGGGACAGTGATGATTAGAAGATATTAACTCTTCCCACAGGGTAGATGAGTCTCTTCTACCTTAGACTATCATGTTTTTTTTTCCACAGGAGATCAACAGACACAGCAGATGCCCCAAATCTCCCCTTATTTTTGCCATCCATCCTGCACCTCATCCATCCCCGTCTACTCATTTTTGTTCAACCCCTTCTTATTTATCCACCTCCCAAACATCCAGACCAGCTCACCTAATGCACAGACCAAATCTCCTGCTTCCAAGGTGCACTGCCAGCATTTCTGTCCCCAAAGGGAAGAGCAAAACTCAGAGCTTGAGGATCAGGCTGAGATTTCCACTGGGAGTGGTACTACTTGCCTGGATACAGATCTCCCTCTCCCTTGCATGGCAGCACACAGAGAACAAGGGAAAAAAGTCTCAAGCAAGGTATTGGGATTTGGGCTAAGCTCCAAAATTCTCTTTAATTTGTAATGCAACAGCTGAGTGCTGCTGCCAAAAGGAGCCACTGATGCTGCCTCAGTGATCTCCAAAATCTGCTTTGGCAAGGCAACGAGAGGCCAGCTTTGTTTTTAAGTGGATTCACTAAACAGGGCTCTTCAGGACCCCCTTCCCTGCCCAGGCTGATGCTGTGGTTTCCCTCCCTCCGAAGCACTCCAGTAATTGGCTTTCTGGCTTCGCCGGGCTGCATCACGAAGGCGTCCAGCAAACAACCACAGGAGCCAAAACACGATTAGAGGGCTCAAACAGCTGCTCCCTCTGCAAAGATCTGGCACCAGAGCAGGGCTGGAGGCCAAGGAAAGCAGGGAGGGAGGGAGGACACCCTGCTGGAAATAATAAGGCTGAGCCTGTTCCAGGAAAGGCTGCAGTGCTGAATGCAGGAGGAAGTTTAAGCAAAACAGCCTGACCAGGGAAGGAACCAGAGCTGTTCCTCAGCCTCTCCTTTTCCCTTCTGCCCAGAAAAACCTCAAGCAAAAGGGAAAGAACTGCAGAAATTGGGGGGGTTGTTGTTTTGTTGGGATTTTTTTGCCAAAGCAGCCTCCAGCTTTGGGAATGCATGGAGGAACAGAGGATGCTGGAAGAATGGTTGGGGAGGTAGAGATGCATACATGGAGGACAGACTGTTTAGATCCATACTAGCACCATGGAAGTATACAGAAATAAGATCCTTCCTCTGCCAAAGCGCATTCCCAGTACCCCAGGGAGTTCACTGTGCTACTTTTCACATGCAAGTGCTTTATCTGAAAAATCACAGAATGGTTTGGGTTGGGAAGGACCTTCAAGATCGCCTAGTTCTGAGCTCCCTGCTGCGGCCAGGAACACCTTCCACTACACCATATTGCCCAAAGCCCTTCCAACCTGGCCTTCAACACTTCCAGGGATAGGGCAGCTCCAGCTTTTCAGGGCACAATTTATCTCTTACATCTGATTTCTTTCCGTAGATCACAAGTGACAACTTTTCCGAGAAAGCAAGTGGTTGTTTTTAATAGTGGGCAGCATTTGTTTCCATTTTCCACCTACTCTCTTCTCACAAAGCTAGAGACACAATGAGCTCTTACTTTTTATCACAGTTTTAGCTGAAAATCTCCAAAACAATCCATGGCCATGGCCCAGAGAGATAAAAGTGTGTACACACCATCCCTTCCCTGCAGACAGTATCCCTGGGACTGGAGACTCCATTTCTTGGTAAGGAAATCCCCAAAACATCATCTGCCAAAAGCTGGGAGTATCACTACTTGCTTTTTTCTGCAAGAGATTTACCTGTGATTGCCTAAAAGAAGATTTGCTGGTTGTAATAGAAACAAGATGCTGTGCTTTAATAACTGCACTGTGCCATTCAATAGCACACAAGCAGAACAGTTGATTTAAACTTCATGGACATTTTGGACTCTACTGAATCCTGCATTAACTTGGAAAAGGTGATAGTGTTTACTTTCTTGCAGAAGATGCTGGGATTTTTCCTGGACTCTCTCCCTTAGAAAGGCAGTATGAATTCAGGCGGAATCAGGTCCAGCAACTAAAAATGTCATTTTGCATTGTCTGCTGGCACAAAGCAACTCTCCCCGTGAAATTTAGTCACTTTTGCTGAAATGAGAGATTTCAATTGAGAGAAAGAACATGGAGGAATGCTTTTGAGAAAGAGGCTTCTCGAAACTTCAGCAGCAAACCGGGCAGGTGTGAGCTCAAATTCTTTTTTTAATGCTGATTTTGTGGTCAAGGCAGCTGAGTAGGTCTGATCAAACAATCCTACAGACAGTGGCATCAGCAGTCTGCTACTGCTCAGCGTGCATTCCTTCTGGCACCCACACTGCTGGCAAAGTTCCTTTTATCTGGTGCAGAGGCAGCAAAACAAGGACCACCTCTGTGTCTTGTTAAGCCACAGGACCTTGCTGGCACACAGGATCCACTTCCAGCCTCCATTCCCACTGATAGCCCGTGACAGAGAGTTCTGGTTCAACATTTTATGCTAATTGCTTTAAAGGTCTCCTCCTAACCAGACAGTTCTATGATCCTATGAAACTGCAGAGCTGGGTGGCTGCAAAAAGTTTGAATTCACTCTGTGCTTCAGCAGGGATGGGTCTGGACTAGGTGAGCATGACGCTTTGCAGATGAGGTTCAGAAAGCTTTCTTAGAATGACCCTCATGCTCTAAAAGAGCGAGGCAGCAAGANAAAGAGCAAGGCAGCAAGAGGATAACACCTGCCTGAACACCAAGGGCTGAAAGTGAGATGAAATGCTGAGATGCTCAGCAGAACACAAGCAATCTTTGTCACTCTACAAAGAGATCCAACCCTCTGCCTTTAGACATGGGGCTGAAGTAATGTGTGCAAGCTGGCTGCAAACCAGCAAGGGGGTCTCAAATACATCCCCACCTTTTAGTCCCAGAGAAAGTTGCTCAAAAAGTCTCAGCTATCACCTGTCTGCCCTATAAATGGGATGTGCAAGGTGCGTTCACATTGGCCCCCACAGTGAGACCAAACCATGGTCAGCCGTGTCTTCAGAAGGCAGCTGTGCACAAAGCCTCTTTTCCATTCAGCAGACAAGAGGAATAAACTAAAACACACACAGGACTTAGCAAAAATCCAGCATCCAGGCAGAGCTGGAGTGGAAAACACAAAGGCAGAGCAGAGGGAATTGAGGCCTCCTCTCACAGGGAGCATGGTGGGATGCTGGGGGGCTCAGCCCCTCTAGCCACACAAGAGTCAGTTCAGCTCCATCTCTCCCTTCACACAAAGCCTTTTGTCCTCCCTCCTCCAGACTGCCCTCACCCAGACAGGCACAGCACTGTCTTGTGGAAGGCCAGCTGATTTTCTGGGCTGTCAGCGGGGGCGAAGACGATGACGGCAGCTCAGGCAACCCTACAACACTCACATGCCACCAAGTCACACATGGAAAAGCACAGGCTGGGCAGAGAGGGCTGCTGCTCCCCACAGACAAAGAAGGAAACCCAGGTGTGTGCGATGCTGGGACACTTCCACTCCTCAACCACAATTATCACTTCTACCTGGGACTCCTTGTGCTTCATGGCAGTCAGAGCACTGCTCTCATGGTCAGCTCCAAGCAGACAACCATAACAAGACATACAAACTCCCCATAGTGCCTTCAGGTCCTGATGTGTATCCTTTGGGTTGGCACTGAGAACAGCAGAAGAGGGACTGGCAACACTGGGGACAGCCCATGTTATCCCCAGCCTCCCACAACCTGCCCTCATGACAGACACAGCAGCACGGAGGAGAGGCAGAGGACGTGGCTTTTGCACAGAAGAGGAAGGATGGGTACAACCACCCTCTTCCCCAAAGACCCAAAAGCTTATCTTCTTTTCCCTTTCCAAATGGACCACTAAGAGTATTCTAGCAGAAAGTATCCCTGCCCTTGGCAGGAGGATTGGAACTAGATCTTTAAGGTCCCTTCCAACTCAAACCATTCTGTGACTCAGAGATAACACTCAGCCCTGCCGGACCCACCAGCCTTACAGGAGTACACAATACTAACCCAGCTGCAATCCACCTCTCTGATCTATGCATGGGGAAACTGAGTCACAGAAAAGCCTCCTTTGCTTTTGGACTTCACTGGATGCAGCAAGGCTTGGACCTGTGTGCAGCAGGTATTCCTGGCACCCTAGAGGCTCACAATACAGGTCTGGGTATATAAATGCTGTTGGAGAGAGAAGATGCCAACTGGAGCTTGACAGCCTTGGTGAAGGGTGCACCGTGCATTTTTAGGAACACCTCAGAGCAGAGATGGTGGAAAGCAGTGTTGAGGGGCAAGGGGACGGGTGCACTTACTTTGGGTCGCTTCCACTGGATGCCCTGGATCCTTGACTTGTAGAAGAGCGAGTCGTCGTTGGCGGGGAAAAGCGGGTCCTCGAAGAGCTGCTTCCGCCGCTGGCACTCCTTCTTCAGAGAGGCATAGCGCTGGTTCTCGTACGGCTTCACAGAGGAAAACATCCTTCCCCACCGGCTCTGCAGGACAGGCACAGCAGGGATGAGACGGAGAATGGTCTGGCCAGGGACACTCAATCCTCCTCTGCACCGTCTGAGTGGCAGCACCAAAACATCGCGGCTGAAGACAACCACCTCTGAGCCCAAGGGTACCTCGTTGATCCCCCGGGCTTGGGATTCCCATTTAGCCCCCAAGCTGGCCAAACAACACCAAACCAGGCATAGTGGTAGATAATAACTGGTGTCCTGCTTCTTAACAAATTCGTAACTCATTTGGGAAAATCACAGCCCCCAGAGGCAAAGGACGAAAAGACATCCCCTGCAAGCTGGGTGTGCACAGCTCTGGGGGCTGAGCCCTACCCAAAGCACCCCTAGCACGGGGCCTCAACTCACAAAATCGTGCATTTCATGATTTTGTCAGAGACACCAATTTCTCAGCAGACTTTATCCGATTGGGTTTTAATTAAAGAAAAGGTCTCCTGGCAGAGCACCACGTGTTTCTGTATTAATTATTCTTTCCTGACAAGCATCTTGCTTCCAGGGCAGAGATGTGAATTTAGCAATCCAGACAACAGCAGGAAACCATTGCTCAAATGCCCCCCAGGGAGAGATCAGCACCTCTCCATCACTGCTCCATCACCCCTGCCTTTTGGTCACTGGGTACCAACCCCTTTGCTCAGGCACAAAGAAAAGGGGAGCACTGCACAGTTCTCCACTACCTAATCACAGACTTTTTTCAAAATTCCTTCCCTGAATTTTCTCTGTGTTTATTTGTAACAGTCATGTACAATCTTTATCTCTCCCCAAAACAGGATGTCCTGTTTCAAAAGCTGACCATTAGTAACCTCAGCCTGGAAATGTCTAGTGTGGTTTCCTAAAGAAATGGGAATGTGTGTGCCACATAACCATGAAAGCATGGAATCATTCAGGTCAGAAAAGACCTCTAAGATCACCTATGCCAATCATTAACCCAGCACTGCCAAGTCCACCATAAAGCAAGTCCCTAAGTGACATAATCCCAGCTTTAGTCTCCAACATGGCAAAACTAAGGGTGCCCCATCCAGTAGGTGGATGCATCCAGCAAGCTGACCTCTCATCCCTCCTAGTGAGACATAGAGAAACCATATGCTTGTTGTGGTATCATAACATGTGGTGGGATAATGAAGTTGCCATAATGCCTAATTGGAAGCAGCTAATTCATAAACATCCAAAATCCCAAGGATTATATGATCACTTACGGTTGGCACCAATTTAAGTAGCAGCGTCACATCCCTTGTTAATGAACCACTAGGATTAGCTGAAGGAATGTAGGTGTCTGAGAGATAAACTAATGCCCATTCCAGGAGCACTGCCCACCCAGCCAGCCTTCTCTCCTCTGGGAGAGACAAAAACACTTCACTTATGGAAAGCTGAAGAGCAAAGCACAGGTCTTAATTGACAACATTTATCAGCTTGATTAGCAGCACAAGTGCTCATCACTCAGAGCTTAAGTGAACCCAAAATAATCCCCTTGCTGGCTGCTCCACAGGTCTGTGCTACTGAGGAGCAGTTGTGAAAGCAGCTCGTGGGGATTTTCTGTCTCCCATCAGTACCAGATGCTTTGTATCATTCCAGATGCTACAAAGAGGCCCAACTGCATCACCTGCCCTCAGAAAAGCCTTAATATTAATGGCCTGATATAAACCCCCAAATAATACACCAAATTCACTCCTTGTGGAAAGGCTGACAACCTCATTGAGCAGTCAGGGAATGCACCCACTATTCCAATCCACCCTGCTAAGAGGGCCAGGGAAGGCACTGGCCTTCAGATCTCCAGCAGAAGAGGGATGAAAAAATAAGTGAGATGTACCCAGGGAGGTTGTGGGGACATCCTGGCACTGAACAAACTCCTTTTGAGAGCTAATCAGGCCAAGACTTTGACAGTGATAGGACTCATTGCTACAGAGAGACACGGGGAAAGCAGCAGTGCTGGGAAAGGATGGTTGGCAACTGCCTTCTGCAGGAATACAACAGGCTGAGAGAGGAGGGAGATACTGTTGGCTGACATGCAAGACGAATTGCTGGGATTGCTGCCTGAACTGGGCAGAGAGACACCAAAGGATATTTCCATGGGAGGCAGTGCAGAAAGAACCAGTGGGATTAGGAAGGAAGCCTGGACAGGAGGGGAGGAGGGAGGTCGGGGGCCTTTCTAAAAGCCACGCTCAAGTTAAAGGCAGGAGTTTTGGGTTTGATGTAGGAGATGCTGGATGCTGCTCTGCAGCCTGTACCGTGGCCAAGGGCTGGCACTTGGCTACTCATTCATAAAATTACTGCTACACCCTGCAGCTTGGAGCTGTGCTTTCCAATGATCCCTGCAACACTGACTTTCACAAGACACCCTGCGCAACGTCCATCCCTAGGAGAACAGGACCCTGGCCATCTCAGTCAAGGAGTTCCAGCCTTTCTGATGCCTGAATTTGCCTGAATTTTGACCTGCTATCCCACCCTACAGTGACTGTCACCTTGCCAGCCATCTGTCCTCGCTGCAGGGCTACTCTCACATGACAGCATGTAGATGGATTTGAGTTGCAAAGGAAATGCCAAGCAGAAGGGGAAGGGATACTGTTCAGGATCATTTACAAAAACAAACAAATTAAAAAAAAAACCCACCTTGCAAAATAATTAAAAAGATGGGGCAGAGGGAATGTTCCTAGGGCAGTGTTAAAATTCATTACTCTCTCTAATTTGCAGCATTTCATGCTTACCAGGCTGAACTTCACCTCTGCCACATTAAAATGGCCAGAGGCTGTCTAATTATTCTTTGCCTTCTTGGACCAAGCTCAGATGCTCCAGGAGCGCAAGAACTGGGTGTTTTTATGCCTGATTTGAATTAACAACCCTATGCTTGCATGTATTCACATGTGAGTGGGGAGAGGAATCTGCACTCACCGCTTTTAGCATGAATTTTTATAAACAGTGGTCTGATCACAACCTCAGTCCTGCCACGAAGGAGTTAAACAAGAAACTACTTTGTTGGAAGACTGAGCCAGACTTACGACTCAGGGGTGTTGTGGACTCCCCTTTTCACCTCCAGCATCATCCAGGTGCTTCAGTTCCTGCCAGCTGGTAACAGTCATGGCTCCAAGAACTGCAACAGGGAGAAGGATTGAAAGTGTTTGCATTGGCCGGGACCAAATACTTGCTGAAAGGCTCTTCCCTTCTTCCCTCCAATGATCTTCCTCTCCTTGCCTTCCCACGCAGAGGCTTCTTAGGTGGCTGGCATGGGCTCACCAAGCTTGTGTTATCTCAAGGCTGCAGCCTGGCCAGCAGCAAAGCCTCCTTGCTTGTAGATCCTACAGCTGTCTGCCTCCGGGTCAGACAAAACACTTTGTTCTAAAGGACAGGACCTGCTGCTCTTCAGCTCCATTCCCACTAAACAGGAAAGGGCTTCGGTATCACAGTGCAAAAGCACAGGAGCAGCCAAGGAGAAGATGAAGCAGGAACCAGGCATGTGGTTGCCCAATCCTCAGCCAGGTGCACTGTTACGGGGCTCAGCAGTGGGGTGTTCAGAGCAGCAGGCAGGCTTTTTCTAAATATGTTATTTAAATAAATTTTTACAGCCTCCTTGGGTGTTTCTATTGACAGACGTGTGGCAACACCAGGGTATCCTTTCACCTACCAACACAGAAGTCTAGCTGAGCAGAGGAAACCCTGTCAATGCAAGGAGAGCTGTACACACTGTTTCTCCAGTTGAATTGTCACTCACTGTTTACACCAAACATAAGATAACCACTCCACACCTCTTGGCCAACAACTCTATGCCAACCATGAACAAAAAAGCCCCAAGTCATCTTAGAATCATAGAATAGTTTGGGTTGGAAGGGACCTTCAAGATCCTCTACTTCCAACCCTCCTCACATAGCTCCTCTGGGCAACCTGTGCCAGTGCCTGTGCCATTCCCAAAGCCCTTTCCCACTGCTAGCTGTGCATGTGCCATAGCTTTGCTCTGCACCCCAAATGGCATGGCCCAGAGCCAGCAGCACAGTGCAGCATCCTGCATTAGCAGTGTCCACAAGGAAAGGAAGCTGAAACCACACTGACAGAAATCAGAAAACAAAACATCATCTCAAATTGACTGTGGTTAACCAGGGAAGCTAATTCCCATGGGAAGTTACAGGTAGCTCGTGTCCAGATGTTCTTGAGCACAGTTGTACATCTTTACAGAGAAGCTGCTTTAGCCAAAATGCAAATTACTGAACATTTACAGTGGTTACTTGCTGAAACAAAGCTGTTGAAGGAACAGAGCACTGAATGTCCCATTCTAGCCTTTACCTCTTTTATTCATCAGGTCATATCTCTGTTCTCATTTAAGAGCTAAAAGCTCTGCTAGGCTAAAGGTGAAATAATAATTTTTACTCTTAATTATGTTTATATCAAGCTCTGATTTTAATCAGTGATTTACTGCAGCACAGATGGCATCCAAATCAAGACACCTCAACATGGCACCTTTCAGCCTGAGGGTTAATCTTGCATGAGCAACCACAGGGACTAGCCGCACCCCCTCAGAATCTCAGTGCGGTGGATTCAGTCCCCAAAAACATCCTGATGGGGCTAAGGACTGTTTGTTCTAAGTGAGTGAACCCTCTGGCTTTTCACAAGCATGTAAGTACAGCAAATGCTCCCTGATGAATCCTCCTCCTCTACAGAGCAAGAAAAAGCATCACTCTCCCTCTGCAGAGATTCTGGTTCCTTCTGCAAAGCACTCCAAGACCTGCAAAGGGAGATGCTGTCTAACAGCTGGCTATTACTGAAAATAAACTCAAAAAAAAAAGTCCTTTTTACAAGGGCATGTAGTGATAGGACAATCTGGAATGGCTTTAAACTGAAATGGAGTAGGTTTTGATTTGATATCAGGAAGAAATTATTCCCTGTGAAGGTGGTGAGGCACTAGCACAGTTGCCCAGAGAGGCTGTGGCTGCCCAATTCCTGGAAGTGTTCAAGACCAGGCTGGATAGGGCTCTGAGCACTCTGGTCTAGTGGAAGGTGTCCCTGCCCATGGCAGGAGGTTGGGACTTGGGACTAGAAGGTCTTTAAGGTACTTCCAACCCAAACCATTCTAAGGTTGTATGAATCAAGAGCAATCTTTCATTAAAAAGTGCATTTGCACCCGGGCCAGGGAAAGGGCAGGGTCACACATCCTGGCAGAAAGCTGCTGCAAGTGACTCCATATCACCAAAACATGCCTGGCTGTCAGCATCTGCACAAAATCAACTGGAGATAAGATGTCACGCTTGGAGGCCATTTCCGGCAATGCACAGTGATTTTTATCATACTGGCTTTATTTCCTCTGGGTTTTTTTTCCACCAGAACCTCACTCCTTTATTGCTTAACAACTAGATGACAGCACAGGGAGAGACATAGCCAGTCAGAGGGTCTGGGTGTATGTGCAAGATTGGGATATTTTCTTCCTGAGAAGGCCAGGGTTAACAGGAGGGTCTGGGCATCCTTGAATCCCCATCTCCTTCAGGAGCCAGCTGGGTGTGCTGACCAGGAGCTCCCTTTCTGCTTGGATGACTCACACTGGGACAGAGGCCTTTGACTTGGGAGTTCCTCATTCCTTGCAGCTATGAGTCACAGTTTGCAAACACAGTCAGATGTTGGAGCCGCAGAAGAAAAGGCAGCCCCACACTGAGAGCACTTTCATAACCCTGTGCTGGCTCCAGCTCTGCCTGGCCAGGGCTTTGCACACAAATGGGGCTGGTGGCACCAGCCAGGCTGGCCCTTCCCTCAGCACAGACTCTAAGACAAGAAGGGACCAGGACACAAGCCTGAAGGCATCCTGGCAGAGGAAGGAGTAATAAGGATCAGAAAATGCAGGAGGCTGGAGGGATGCAGGAATAGCAGGGTGAGGAATGGAACAACAGCAAAAGGTGGTGGCAGAAGGACAGACCCAAAACCAGTGTAAAGAGCAAGGCAGTAACATGCCATAGGCAGCCAGCCTTGGCTGGGGGAAAGCAGGGGTGTGTTGGATATATTCACCACTCAGGGTCCAGCTCATCCCAATCCACTCCTGGTTTGGGGAGAACGCAGAAGCTAAGTTTTCGGTACCTGCCACATGCTGTTTGATCCCTGAGCCGGCATTACTGGTTGTGTTATGTTAGGCTTGTTTCCCAGGCCACAGCAGGGTTAAAAACCTTTGGAGATCACCAGGAGTTGCAGGACAAGTAACAAAAGGTGAATTAAAGGGCTTTACCAATGCCAAGTCCCTGGAGACAGCCATGACTTCACTAACCCCTCATGCCTCAGCACACCCTGACCCTGGTTAATAATTGTAAGGAGCAGCACAGAGCACCAGCAACACCAGAGCACTCCCAAGCTCACTCAGCAGCCAATGCAGCTTTCAAAAAAAAACACTTTTGTGCAGGAGAAGGCAGGAACCTTCTCCAGCACATGACACTGCTCACGCAGAGCAGGTTTTCAGGCACTGGAAAAATACAACCAAGGAAGAGCAGGCTCACACATACAGAATGGAGCCACCTGCACCTATGGTCATCCAGCCACATAGCTCCTACTTACCCCAGGAGGGTTGTCACCCTATATGAGGATCATGTTGAACACAAACCACATACCCCATGAGGTTACAGAGCTGCTGTGCCCTTCTCAGCATCCGTTGTGATCACCAGGAGAGGAGAGGTGAGGATCTTTGCAGGATTGGATTGAGAATGTATTTTAATTATTTATTCAGTGTTTCTAATTGAACAGCTAGACCAGCTCCTTTTAAATCCAGTCACACTGACTCCACTGTAAGCCTTGCACCACATTAATATGCTCACACTGGTTTTCTTGCCAGCTGGGCAAAAAAATTATGGTCTAAAGGCAGGCCTGTACCTTTCTGAGGTGGACAGAGCGAAGGACAGAAGAGTCACAGGGCATTGCCTGACGTAGCCGTGTGAGTCTTTTTCTTGGGCATTATGGGTCACAGAGGTGCTGATTTGAGAGACTGAGGAACTGGAAAACTCATTCAGAAAACTCATCATTAGTGCAGATAAAATGCAGCACGTCTCCATGCAAATGCTCTGCTTTCAATAGCTTCCGCAGCCTCTGGGATGATTAAAGCAATTGAACTCCAAGCGACGCACAGAGACACATGCGGGAGGAGCAGGAGAGATAACGGGGCTGCAGCTACTCTGGAGGAGAGTGAGGAGAGGCAGCTGGGCCCTTCAAAATCATCCTTCCCAGGCTAGCTGTGATGTTTGTCCTTCTGGCTGATTCAGAGCATCCTTCCAGCAGCTTCAGCCCTGATCACTTCGTAACGCTCCCTATCTCCCTCTGGGAGTGTTCAAGGTGAGGATGGATGGGGTTTTGAGCAAGCTGGTCTAGTGGGACTTGTCCCTGCTCATGGCAGGGTGCTGGAATGAGATGGTCTTCAAGGGCCCTTCCAAACCAAACCATTCTGTGATTCTATAACAACACCATCCCCAAGACAATGGGTTTCTGCTCTCTCCATCACCTTCATCCCTTGCTGCCGGCAGAGCCCGCAACTCTGTCCCAACAGAGGCCTGGAGGTACAATAAAGTCCTTCAGGTCTCCTCTTGAGAGGCTCCTGGCCATTCCAGAAATGTACCCCTTGACCTACTCCACTTCAAGCAGGATAGGATCATCTCCTGCAATTCCGGCTGATGGGGGCATCCCACTGCTTCTGACAACAGGCTCCACACCACAGGCTTTGTCCCTACAGCCCTACAGCCGCTGGCCTCAAGTCAGGTCTAAAACCTCTGCCAAGACTCCCAACTTCTGCTAAAAAACCATTTTAGGATTTTCTCTTTGCCTGACCCAAACCTGAATAAAAGCACCCAGGCACTTTTGTCTACTTCTGACTTGGGTCTCCATGCTCAGTTTTCTCTTTGACAGGCCCTCAACCCCCTTGCCAGTCGCTTCCTGAAACCCATATCCTATAAATCCAAAGCCACAACAGCAAATATCAGACCATACCTGGAAACTCACTGACAAGAACATTCTCCTTGTCTGTAAAACTTTCACAATCGCCCAGCAAAATCTGCTAGTTTTAAATTAATTTCAGTTTAATTTACCTCCTTTTCCCTCTCTGTCTTAAATGAATTTTTCTTTCTGGGACTATTCTAAAGCATCATGAGCACAAAAGCCATATGTAAAGGCATGCAGCAACTGATAGTGCTAGTGCTTCTGAACAGGCCTCTCTTAGGCAGACTGGACCACCTCAAACCTGTGAGATTTATTAGAAATCCTTGTTACTGGATCCACTCAGTTCTTGCAAGCTGAAAGGTCTGAATGTAAGTTCCCACTGTCTTAATTTGAGCTCTTCAAACTGTTTCTGCCTTGGATGCTGCAACTCTCCCAACCTCCAGCCAGCTTTTCTCCCCATTATTCCTTCATTTCAGCAGTGCTGCCCTTCCCTAAACAGAGGTAGGAGTTTGCCATACAACCCTTGGAGCAGAAAGGCTGCTGCTTTCTCTGGACAGGGACTGGACATAAGCTTTCCTCCTCCTCCAGGGAGATGGATACAGGTCACAATGCTGAGCACTGCACGTTTTCTCCACTCAGTGTTCCAGATCACAGAGTAATGGAATAGTTCGAGTGGGAAAGATATCTTAAAGGTCATGAAGTCCAACACCTTCTGCCATGGACAGGTACACCTCTCACTTTTCAGATGAGGATTCCTCCTCTTAGGAAGACCTCTTGCTTTGCTGCAGCCCAGCCTGGCTGCTGCTTGCTCCTGCTACCATGGCTGCCAGCCAGATCCATCACCCTGCTCTCACCTAAACAAAAATGCCCATCACTGCCCCAGTGTCTGTCTGGATCCTCTGCACAGCTGGCTTGTCTTCAGGAGGTGGCTCTGAGCATGTTCCTAACCCACACTGAGCACCACGCAGGAGAGTGTGGGCTGAGCACAGTGCTCTGGGATCAGGATTAAGCCCTCTCCTCCTCTCCCAGATGCTGCCCTGCCACAAGTGTCTGCTCTGTATCTCTTTAGACACTCTGGCGTTGCAGCAGCTCTGAGCTGGAGCAGGGAGTCGCAGAGTATGTATGAGACATACCCTGTGACACAGGGAGGAGCTTCACTCCCCTGCATGGGACAGGAACCTGACACAGCCCCGTGTTAGATGCAGTAAATCACCACTCTCCTGCTCCTGCATGGAGACCTGGCAGGATCCAAAGGCAACACTTGCTGGGGAAGCAGCCAGCGGCCACCATCCCCATCCTGCAGTCATACAGCAGTGGTGGTCTGGCTCTGAAAAAGCAGAGTTTGCAGCTGCAGCTTTTATCAAATCAAGGCTTCCCCTTGCTCAGCAGAGAAATCACCTCCCTTAATCACCCCTAAGCAATCCTCACAGTATTTACACACGCTCAGACAACTGGTAGGACCAGCTCTTCAAGGATTTGGGAGCAATGAGCCTGCAAACATTTCATAGGAAGCTTTTGATTACCAGGGTGTGCCTCAGAAAAAATAAAACAAATGAACCCCAAACCCTGAGAGACAAACAGACATGCCTCCTTCATCTCTATACAGAACTGGAGGAAATGGTGGAACAGTCCAGGAGGGGCTGTGAAGGGATGGAGTCAACCAGGGCTACCTGCATCCTGCACCATGGAGTCAGGGGAGCTCAAACCAGTGGAAATGTGATGAAAACTGGGACGGAGGGTGCTTGCTGCAAAGGAGGGATGCCTACTGTCACCCAGAGAAATCAATGTATGGATTAGTTGGAGAGGTAACAAAACCACTCCAGCAACAAACCACAAAAGCACAGTGCATCATGGTTTAAGGGAAGGAGCAGAGCTGCAGCTTTGCCCTTTTCACCCAGAGCTCAGAGAGACCTGCTGCCTGCCATGCTGTAGCTACACAGGAAGCATTATTCTGTGTACCTTTCCTGATGGTAAAAGCATGGCCCTGCCCTGGTCTGCTGCGGCCTTGTTTGATAGCTATGTCCAGGTTACAGGAAAAACCCTGAAGGAATCAACCAGGGCTGCAGTAAAGATGAGCTGCAGCCAGGTAAGGAGAAAATTTCATAGAATCATAGAACCACAGAATGGTTTGGGTTGGAAAAGACCTTACAGATCGTGTAGTTCCAACCCCCCTGCCATGAGATATTTTTCACTAAACCAGGTTGTTCAAAGCCCCATCAAACCTGGTCTTGAACTCTTCTGAGGATGGGGCACCCACAGCTTCTCCGGGCAACCTGTGCTTCAGCATCCTCACAGGAAAGAATTTCTTCCTACCATCTAATCTAAACCTGCCCTCTGTCAGTTTGAAGCCATTCCCCCTTGTCCTATCTCTCCATGTCCTTGTCAAAAGTCTCAGCTCTCTTGCAGCCCCCTTACGCTGTGGGAGGTGTTCTAAGGTCTCCTTGAAGCCTCCTCTTCTCTGGGCTGAATAATTCCAACTCCCTTAGCCTGTTTTCATAGTGGAGGTGCTCCAGCCCTCTGACCATCCTCATGGCCTCTTCTGGTGTCTTTCCAACACATCTGTCTTCTGCTGGGGGCTGTGATGAGCTAAGAAAGTCCCTGCTTGGTATGGAGAAGGAGCCCTCTCCCACAAAACATTTCAGAGCTTCACATTAAGATTTCCAGCCTCCCAGCATGGGGCAGACTTAAGGTGGTTGGGATGCTTTATAGTCCCCTCTCCCTTTAACCTTCATTCCCAATGGATGGAAGTCACAGGACAGGAGGGAACAGAGCTGATGCTCAGATGGATGGTGGAAGGACTAAAACTGGACATTTCTGCACAAGGGCAAACCAAGGGGCGGGGAGAGTTTTTCTCTGCTAGAGGAGTATTTTAAGGCAAAATGCATCAAAGTGTTATTGAACTGGGACACAAAAGCTGCAGGCAGGGGCTGAGGAGCACAGCCCAGCCCCTCTGAAGGGCTGGACCAGGCCCAAAGGAGCCAGTCTCTGACCTAGATGCTGCAAGCCCCGCGGGCTCCCAGCACGGCTTTGCAGTGGTATCATCTGTCACATCTCCAGTCCAGGAAGATCCCCAAAGCATGAGGATCTGCAGTATTGGCTGAAAAGCCAATGTATCACGCAGAAAGGCAAAAACTGTGAAGTCTCCTTGGCCACAGTGTGTGGTGAAGAGATTTTTTTCCCAGAGAGGGTGAAAAACACAATGGTAACTATTCCTGTTTCCCTCCATGACCTCAAGAAGTCACCCCTATGTTGAAGGGGCGGCTCCTACAGTGTAAGCCAATTTAGTAGGAATAAGCTATGGATGAAAAGTCTCCATGGTGTGAAAGGGAGAGCTCAGAGCAGGTAAAGGGTTAATGCAGCCAGACAGACGGTCGACCCGGTGAAAAAACGTAGTTTCCATGAAGCCACTGGGTCTGTGTCCATTCTCTGCAGTGCCCAGAGCCTGGCCCTTTCTCCCTGGGTAATCAACTGGAAGTGAGCAGAGCCGGAGTAATCACCGCCCCTCATTCCCCACCCATGACACTGCCTGCAGGGCTGGGAGATGCAGGAGCACCATCCTGCCTGGAGCAGGTCAGCACAAGCCCACTGTCAAGGCTTTGTGCCCCACAGCCCCTCAGAAGAGCAGGTGAAGGTGAAGGCATGAAGAGATAACTAAGTAAATGGTGCCCAAGTGTGCCCTGCACCACCATGGCACGAGCAGAGGACAACAAACCCCTCTGTGTGTGGCTGAGGAGGATTCTCTGTGGAAGGGGTTTCACCTCTGGACATCTGCAGAGAAAGGACTTGACACCTCTGGAGGTTAGTGAGGAGGAAGAGGGAGTGTGCCTGATCCCAGATTTCAAGGCACAGCTGCATCCTTCTCCTCTCTGTATTAACCTGATGATGCCCTGCTTGGAGAAGGCATTAGGAGAAGAATCCTGGCATCTCTGGACAGCCAAAAACATCCAATAATTAATGCACAAGCGTGAGCAGATTTAGAGGATGCACCCGTTCTTCGTATCATCATACCCCAGCACGAATGCTGTCTAAATCTCCTCTTGGGATCAGAGCCAAAGCCTTCTTTAAAGCATGGATGCTTTGTTATTAATCCACGCAGCAACTGGGAAAGGGAGAGATGGATTCATTTTTTTGAGGCATAATCAAAGACAAAAAATTATCTCAGCTGGGCTTCATCTGCTTCATGGCTGGTCCCCCATCAGGAAGATGGTGAGACCTGCTTGGCTAACACAGCCCTTCCCAAAGGAGACACCAGGACAGGGTGTCTGGACCACAGAGTCCCAGCCTCCTACACTGACAAATGCTGAGACCTCCTTATATCACAGCCAAGCACCTTGCAAGAGAGGTGATGTGCTCTAATTCACACTCTCCTACTCTCCTCTGATGTGACACAGTTGCAGAGCCTCTAGATAAGCTTCCTAAGCTGAAGTGAATGAATTCACACCCCAGCACCAACACTGCCCCCAGTTTAAATCGCTCTTCTGCCTGCCTGGATTTCACCCCTTGGCTGTATTTGGAGTCAGCAAGCACATCCCCTCTCCGCTTTTGTTTCGCTGGGCTTTTATAGCCTCCTATTATAGCTCTCCATCCCTCTGAGCAGCTTCAGAGCCCCTTTCCCTGCACCTGCTCCAGGCTGAGTTAATCCCTCTCAAGCACCAGATCGAAGAGCCTGGTCCTTCCACATTAACTCTTCCGTACCCATGTCCCACAAACACCCTTTGCCTTTTTCCCTTCGCCTTTTCGCCACGCTCCTGGGGGCACCCAGGACCAAAACAGTCCTGAACCCCCAGTCTCAGCTATCCCAAAATAATTCACTCTCTAAACATAGCACAAAGTCCAGGCATAGCCTGCCCCACGGTACAGGCTGATATACAACTTAGGGGACATCCCCATAGCCGGAAACCCCTCCTCGAGGTCAGCTGTTTTCCTCTGGCTGAGCACCTCATCCACCTCTCAGCTTGATTTCGCAGGCGAATCTCGGCATGAAAAATGAGAACGAGCTCAGATCCTCCCTTAAAGGCTTTAAGCAGATTTAAACTCTCCTGCGTGGGTTTAATCTGTCCAGCAGCGCCCTTTGTCACCTCCCCCAGCCCCACCCCCGGCAGTAATCTCCACTGACATACTCTCACAAGCACCGTGTAAACTGCTGGCACATCCAGGTAAAGGAGACCTGGAGCATCTCCTTTCCCTAAAAATGAGAGCACAGCTACAGGTACTGACCTGTCCCTTTAGTAACAGTTCTGGGTTTCCACCTCCCTCCACCTCAGAGGCTTGAGAATACCCATGGTAGTTGTCCATGACCAGCTGAAAGCTCTTTGAACAGAAAATGCCGTGGTGGACACAGCAGCTGGGCAGGGATTTTCCTGGGCTTGTGGCCATATCAAAGCCCCTCCTAAGTCATTTCGTACAAGGACTAGGGTGCTGATGGCAGGGTGGACTTGAGTCTGCCACAAACCTCCTGAGTGCCTTGGTCATGTCACTTTGCCCCATTTCATGTGCCACTGCTTTGCAGATGGCATTATTCCTCCTGCGTGTCACCATGGTGTCCTTACAACCTGACAAAGGCACTTGATTTCTACTCTGAGCAGGGCCTGCTAGAGCAAGCCCTGCTGGCTTCCTCAAAACCTGCTTTTCCTTTCGCTCATGACTTGATCCTTAATTCTGGTGCCAGCAAGAAAGTTTTTCCCAACCAGTTCTGGCACATGGCTGCTGGCAAGCACCAGCCCCTAAGCGAGCCAGCCCCCAAGCATGCAGCAGCACCTGTGTACACACCCCCACTGCAGGGGGACTTTAGAGCTCACATCCCACTCCTAAGGGTAGAGACAGGGTTTCTGGAAGAGCATCCCTCACTCCCTCTTGCGTTTTACAGCCCCACTGCCTGGGTCATGGGCTGGAGCTGAGCCCCAGGTGATTCACATGAAAGAACTGCTTAAACAAGTAGCAGGGTGCTGATGTTCCTGGGAAGGACAGGGGGAAATAGATCCCACCAAGACAGATGTGCCTGTAGCAATATGTTGCACCAAGCAGGAGCTAAGTGGTGAGCACTCGGATCAAGCTCTGCACATCCATCCACGCCTGACTCTGCTGCTTTTCCCCTGCCTTAGTCCTTGCTGCCCCAAGGATGCTGCCAGCAGGTGAAACCTGCTCTCACCTGTATCCCAAATCTGTTCCTCAATTCACTGCCACCCTGAGCAGCAGGGCCAGCCAGCCTCCCTGTAGCTTGGGCTACCCATTATTGATGTGCAGAGCAAGGGGTGAGAGATGCAGCTCCAGGCACCCCATGTTGCCTGCCCTCCGGTATAACACCAGTACAGGATGCTTAGAACCCAGGCTGACCCTGGCTGGAGGATTCCTCGAAGATAAGAGATGGGATGGAGATAAAAGGTGCCCCGGGGAAAGCCTGCAGCATGCTCCTTGCTGGATGCAGAAGACAAGCAGCTGAGGATTTAAGAGCATTCTCCACCACACACTGAGCTCACTGCTCTGCTTCCAGCTCCATTTGCCGTGGCTGCACTCCCCAACAAGCTCAGAGCTAGCACAGCATCCAGCAGAAATGGTAACTGGTGATAAACAGCTGGTAATATATCCAAGCAGGACACAGGGTGGATCTGCAGAGCCATGTGTGCAGCCCACGCTCACCTGCAGCTACCAGAGTGGGAGGTGGGGGATAGAAGACCAGAGCCATAACCAATGGGACACCCTCTGCTAGAAAGCACCATCCTGGTGTCTCAAGCTCAAAATAACATTTTTCAGAGAAGGGAGCAAAGGATGGGATTTGGAAAATCCAGATTCACATCTCTGCTTGGAAACCCAAAATGCATCAGTCTATCAGTCTCCTGCACCCCAGCAGCAAGTTAGCCTTTCTTGAGAGCAGGAGCTCTCTCTTGCCTTAACTTTCCAGGAGACTTTCTAAAAGCCCCTGCGTTTGTCCCAGAAAAACGGAACAAAGAACAATACTGAAACCTCAGGATTTTTTCCAAGCGCAGAAATCCTGCTCTCCAGCCAGCGCTGAGGCCTCGGTGCTCAAAGTTTCTGTCCAGCTTGGTTCCACAAGCTGAACTGGGGGAGCAGCTGTGGGGTTTCAACCATCCGGGATGCAACTTTCCTATGCACCACGCCGCGTACCCCGACTTCCAGCACCCCCAAACACCAGCGCTCACACCAGCGCTTGTTGAAGGCAAGGGCAGCAGCGAGCTCCGCGCAGGGGAAGAGGAGGGTGCCTGCTTCGGGCTTCTTTTCCCCAAAAACCCGTTACGCACACAGACGCTCACACACAAACACACACCGCCTGCCACCCCGGAATGCAGCTGCTCCCCGGTCCCCAAAGCCACAGGTGCCCCCGAGCATCCCCCGAGGACGCGGCGGGACCCCCGGGCGGGGCGCGGAGCCATCCCCCCCGCGGAGGCAGCAGCGGCGGGGCTGCAGGGACCAGCCGCTCTCTCCCGGGGCCGGGGGCCGCCTTACCTGCCCGGGGCTGGTGCCGGTGCCCGGTGCCGGTGCCGCCGCTCCGGGCGCGCCGCTGCCCGCAGCGCTTCCCTCCCGCAAGCACCGCCCCGACGGGCGGGCAGGGACCGCGCCTGCGCCCGGCACCGCCGGGACCGAGCGAAGGGAACCGGCACCGGCGCCGGGACACCGCGCGGAACCCGCTGCCGGTACTGCGAATGGCACCCGGAACGAGGGCCGGCACCGGGAATGGGAACCGGCAACGGGATCGGGATCGGGAATGGGAACCGGCCCTGGGAACCGGGAACGGGATGGGAAACTGGACAGCGAAGCGGCACCGGGAACTCTCACTAGGCATGGGAACCGGCACCGGAAACTGGCACTCCCCACTGCTGGGAGCTGTGGTCACTACTGGGAACGGGGACTGGCACCACCCGGTAGCGGGAAATGGGGACGGCGCCAGCCGGCGCTGATCCAGGAGCTGGGGACCAGTCTGGTGAACTGGGAAGCCTGCTGGGAACCGGGATCCAGGTCCAACATGGCCTGGGAACCAAGACCTGGGATCATCCAGAAAATGGGCCCATCAGTGGAAACAGGAGTGGATATGGTTCTGGGTAGAGAACAGGAGTGGGGAACTGGGGCTACCCTGACACCAGCAGCACCAGCTGGGAACTGGAACTGGGATCAGCACTTGCATACCTGGACACTGGCATTAGTCACTGGGACCTTCCAGGCACTGGCACTTGGCCCAGCATTGCCCTGACACCAAATAATAGGACAAGGTCCCACTGGCAGTGCCTGGGGCCTTGCCCTGGCACTGGAAACTTAACAAACTGGAGCACCATGCACCACCATGCACCAGCTGGGCCACCTAGACACCAGGGAGTTGGGAGGCATTGGGACATTACCCATGGAGGGTGCAGGGAAGAGTCATCAGAGGTTGCAGGATTTGGGTGCAAAGAACACATCCCCCATAAGGAATAGCATGGGGCATGATCACAGAGGTTGAGGCGATGTGTTTTCCAGCTCAAGACCAAGATTAATCCCCTTTTCTCTTTTATAAGAGGGAAGCTGAGGCACTGGGAAGAGGGGGATTGAAGACTGGGCATGCACTTGGCCCACCTGCACATCCATGGAGGTCGATGTCCAACAGGCATCGTGGGGCTGGTGATGGGGCCACGGTGTCCAGGCTGGTGGAAAGCTTTCCCAGCTCACAAAAAGACATTCAAGAGGGGAAAACCAAACAAGAGCCACACAAAAAGTGCATCCCCCTCGATGGGAAGGAACCAGTGAGGTTTTACAGACCCTCTGTCAGGGGCAGCTCTGATCTGATGCGCTGACTTGACACACAAGCTTTATTGGTAGTGTTCATGGTTGATTATAATTTAAGCCAAAAATAGATGGCAAGGGAAGAACAATTACAGAAAATGTTTGGAAGTGACAAGAATAAACTTCTCACATTTAAAATCATGGGTGATCAGACTCTTGTAAACAACAAAGAAACAGGCCTAAGGGTTAGCTGCTGCCTGCCAGCGACAGCGTGAATGCTTAGGGACATCTGCTTGCCACATGAGCGGTAATACAGTGAAATTTTGGTGATAAAATTAGAAAGGAGGCCGTGCCCAGAGCATCATTGGCTTGGCACAGGCTTCTGTTCCCATGGAGGTGTCACCTGCAGCTGTGTGTGGTCACCACGAATCACATGAGTGATTCACCTCCTCTAGGACCAGCCATTTCCTCCAGTTTCTCATTATCTGAAACCCTCCTGAACTTTTCATATTAAGGTATTTTTCCTGTTAGTTTTGTAATTTCATTACTTATTCAATTCATGCAATATTTGTCCTGCAATTGTTTTAATTCATTTATTAGTTAAATGAATGGGAAAGCCAAAAATCTTTGTAGTTCCACGAAGGCTTTGTTTGGCAGCAAAAGCTGTTTTCTAACATTTTCCTTCTCTTTGCTTGTTTTCCCCTCTCCCCCACAGATCTCAGGGCTGCTCAAAACCAGGTGTTTCATAGACCTCTGTTCTCTTCCCTCATCAAAATCACCCAAGAAAATAACCCTAACCCCTGCTATATTTAGGTCACTAACCTGTCCATGTGCAGTGCTGAACCATCACCCCTCCACAGTGAGAAACTCCAGCAGCAAAAGGCAAAGACCAAAATAAAAGACAAACCCTCAGTCTCTGGAGACTTTTAACGTGGGAGAGTAGGCCCTAAACAGGTCTCCAACCCCAGAATCCCCTTAATAGCCTTTAAAGCCGCTGCCAGGCAGACTAGGGCAGGGATTCATGGGGCTGCTGCTGCCCCCTGGGAGGGCGAGGAGAGCATAGAGCCTCTTTTGATTTGTGATGTGTTCTAATTGAGAGACACTCCATCAGTGTAAATTAATTAATGTGATCTTCCATCCTGCCTCTCGCCAGTAGAGGTACCTCTTGCCCAGTTAGCCACTGTGGGCTTGCTTTAATAAAAGTTAATTTCCTGCTGAGCTGTTTCACCAATTTTACCCCTTAGCTGCTGGGGGGAGGATCTCACTGCCGGGGACATGGGGACAGAGGGGCACAGGGGTTTGTCACCCACAGGGGTGATGGGTGATTCTGTGCAGAGCTGGATGAAAGGATTAAAAAGAGGAAAAATGAGAAGACAAAAAGGACTCACCCTTGAAACAAATCAACAGCAGGAGCCTGGCTTTTATTCTGTTAGCAGGCTGGAAAGCACTAGGGAAAAGCTGGAAAACATTAGGGAAAAGCTCTTTCAGCTCATTTAAGCAGCAAGTGGGTCCCCAGACGTTCCTCTTGCCCCGCAGGGACGTGGAGCCCCAGCCTGCACTCGTGGCAGGCCCAGATCTTCCTGATTAACTTAGTTGCATTTTCGATTTCAGGCTCGGCAATTATGTAAATACGATTTATCACGACGCTTCACGTCTCCTCAGTGTCATGCAAATAAAGGCACAGTGACAGGGCTGACATGAAGGCTGTGCAGGGGAAAGGAAGGAATAAGAATGCTTTAAAACCAGACTCCAAAAATAAGCAGGTATAAGGTAAAAGGCAAAGTGAATAAGGAAAGCTGCAGCTGGTGATTCCTCCAACAAATTATCATTATTCACTCTGGAATTTCAAAGCAGATGACTTAGTGAGGTTTTCCTTCCTCCCAGGAAAGGGGAGGATTTGTTGTTCCTTCTCATACCGGGGACCCCCAAACTGGGATTTAATCCCGGGATGGTTTGAAGTGAGTGTCTGCCTGCCCAAAGCAGTGGGATTTGAAGAACTGCTCAATCCTGCCATCCCTGCTCCTACAGGCCAGCTTTCCTCTCCTGAGGGCATGTTTGGGTGAGAAAAGTGAGATGATGACTGCAGGTGGGCGGCTGGTGCCTGTATCCTCACTTTCATGCCCTGGAGATACAGGGAGCAACCTCCAACAGCCCCATCCCCAAGGCAGCAGCTGCCTGGTGGGAGTTCTAAGCCCTCGTGATCCCATCAGGTTGCAATCTGCTGCTCCTCTTTGAAGACATCACAAAATGATGATCATAGAGCCTCTGGTTGTCCATGTGCACTTGAATTAAACCTCAATTGTTCTGAAATCTGCAAAGTTTTTTGCCCCTGAGTTGTAGCCTCTGGAATGCCAGTAATGTATTCTCTCCTTTCCCTCTCCACATGATTGCAGCATAATCTCCTACTCACTTGATTTATTTAAGCAGGCCTTCAGATGCTCCAGTAATGGGAGTCATTTAGGTCCCTCTGCAGATATGTATTTATTTATTGCTGTTCATTTAAACTGCAGAGCCAGTTGGCAGGAGAGACGCAAGACTGGGGTCACAAGGATGTTAAATTACCCGTTGTCAAAAATAGCTGGTTGAGAAAGTTAAATTAAGCAAGGTCACTCAAGGTCATAGTCAATCACCAGTGGGAGGAGATGGGCATTAATTGGCTCTTTTATTGATGGGGGTCACCGTGACCAAAGGACCAGCAGTTGTAACAAAAAGGCACACTGTAGCGACTCCTCGGATTTTTGGCAGAAGCCCCTCTTGGATGAGAAGCCAAATGCTGCCCTTGACCACGATGGAGAAGCTGAGGCTGTTGAAAAGCAGTTGTGATGCTCAGCAAGACCTTGTGGAGCCCCACAAAGCATAGGTGGGGGACTTTCCCCTTTCAAAGGCTGTCTAAGTGGTGAACTCAGCAATGCTCCTTCCACAAGAAAAAAGAGGCTGGGGTGGTGCTTAGCAGGGGGGAGGTCTCAGAGGGCACCTGAGATACCTGGGGATAACTTTGGTCACTCATGCAGACAGGTCCTTGCCTGAGATTATGCCACCTCTCTTGGCAGACAGCTCGGAAGCTGCATATCCATTCTGCTAATACTTGTAGTTCATTTCCCATCTGAACTTCATCAGCATCTTCTTGCTACTAGGAGACCTCATAATACCCTTTCCCTCCTAGTTTAAAAGACTGCCTAGGGTCAGGCCTCTCCTCTCTTTCCACCCTCTTCTACCATGCACTGCCAGGGACGTGATTTAGTGGTGGACTGGCAATGCTGGGTTAGTGGCTGGGCTCAATGACCTTAGAGCACTTTTCCAACTTCAGTAAGTCTATGACCAGGTTAAGTAGGAATTTCAGTTCATAAACTGGGTAGGAATAACCTGGGCTCACTGGCAGCCTGAGGATCCTCACTTTGTAGCTTGTTGCACGACCATCCCCAGGAGAACAGCATGAACAGGACAGCCAAGTATTTAATGGCAACAATGACATCTCTACCCAAAGATCTGTATTGTAACTGTTCATCATGAAAAGACCCCTTTATTCCCAATTTCTGCATACAATGCCAGTGGAAACCTTAAGGCCTGATGAAACCAACCCTCTGCCTCACGGAACACATCGGCCACGGTTCGGGGTGCACACGCACCACGATCTGCACCGCGGCCAGTTGGCAAACAGCTCACACTAATTGAGAACTCTGCTGGGAAATCCATACCATTAATTAATTGTCTTTATCAGCACTCACTTCTGCACGGTCACAAATCAAGCAGCTCTCTCATGGGCTGTCTGCTGGTAAAGCAACATGGAAGGCAAACAGCAAGGAGATCCTTGATTAGAGGAATGAAATGATGGCATCGGGGTTTGTACTGGAGGAGAGGGTTGATGCTGCTCCTGAGATCAGGGTGGGAGCTGTGGCCCTGAGAGATGCTGAGACTGGCCTTTCCCTGAAAATCTAGCTAGGTAAATCAGCAGAGGAAAGGTTATCTGGGATTGTATCTATAGAAAGTAACTCAGGTATCACAAATCAAGCTCTGGCAGCACCTGACATTTATTCTTCTCCTCTATCCTGAATCCTCCTTGAATCCTTCTCTTTAGGGGTGGCACCAGGTGACACAAGCATGGGAAATGGGGCTGAGGTCCCCAGTCCCGTGGCCATGTGAGCAGCCTTTTGCTCAGCACTGCATAATTGGAAGAGAGCTGGACTTACTCCAACACCTTTCCTACCCTGCATGGCTCTTATCTCCTATGTGAGTGCTTCACAGAACCACAGGATGGTTTGGCTTGGAAGGGACCTTGAAGATCACCTAATAATAGCCCCCCTGCCCTGGACAGGAACATCTTTTGCTGGACCAGGTTGCTCCAAGCCCCACCCAACCTGCCCTTGAACACACACAGGGGTGGGTAGGACCTCTGCTACAGAGGCAGGATGAGGGAGTTAGGGTTGTTCAGCCTGGAGAAGTCTCCAGGGAGACCTTAGAGCATATTCCAGTGCCTAAAGAGGCTACAAGAGAGCTGGAGGGGGACTTCTGACAAGGGCATGGTGTGACAAGACAAGGGGGAATGGCTTCAAAGTGACAGGGAAGGTTTAGATGAGATATTAGCAAGAAATTAATTCCTGTGAGGATGTCAAGACACTGGCACAGGTTTCCCAGAGAAGCTGTGACTGCTCCATCCCTGGAAGTGTTCAAGGCCAGGCTGGATGAGGGCCTGGAGCAACCTAGTCTTGTTGAAGGTGTTCTGTCCATGGCAGGGGGTTTGGAACTAAATGGCCATTTAGTTCCCTGCCAACACAAACCATTCTACAATTCCTGACCACAAACCCTTCAAGACTTTGGTCATCATTCAGCCGTGACCACCCTCCTGAAGGGGGCCAGGGCTCAATTGCTTTGGCAGGAGTGCACCTCTGCCCGAGAGCAGACAGTGTTATAGATGTTCAGTCAATGACCTTGATTTTTACACAGGATTTTCCACAGAGAAGCAAGACTGGAAAACAAGCAGATTGCCAGCAATCCTACATTCCCTAGAGTGGAAAGGAATGAAAGGAGTAAATGGCACCACAACAACTGCTCTTTGTTGATGACAGGTCAGAAGCCACCCTAACAAATGCTGTCTCCAAAGAGTCCTGACAAGCATTTTTCAGGTAATTTGCCTGCTCATCCTATTCTTCACACACACACACAAAAAAAGGGTTTTTTTTCCCCTTCTGCCACCATTTCTGCCTTCACCTTTGGGCAGAGAGACATGGAAACTCCTGATTCCAGAAGCTCCTGAGCTAGGCAAGGCAGAGCTGCATATTAAGAGTCTTCAACAAAACTCTTCTTGCATATAAGTAGCATGTTGTGATATAAGATCTTAGCTTGACAAGCAAAACATATCTCTGGGATCACTTGAATTACTTTGGATCTACACTGGTACAGCAGAGACCTAGTTTTGCTTGATAAAAGCTTCTCTCTCCTACCAGACATGCTCTCTGTGCAAAAGCAGTGGCTTTCTCCTAAACGACTCACAGAAGGGCAGAATTAGCTTTTCCTAAGAAAATTTTGGAAAACCCTGCTGTGTTTTGAGTTTCCCCTTGTTTCCCAGTTGCCTAGGAATATTTCCCATTTATAAGGCTTTGTTCTTCCAGGCAGTGATCCTCAGATATTACTTTTGGACTGCCTCCCTTGACTTTTGGAGTGGCCATACCTGGGGAGGAGGAGCAGGGAAATGTTGGACCTCATGGGAACACCTTAACCAAGTCCATGCTACCACTAGTGTAGAGCAAAGCTCCCAGAAGAAGACAAATGTGACTCAGATGATTCCCTGCAAGACAAGACAGTAAGATGAGTCGCCAGTGGATCTGAAATGACATATTTCCCCAGAAATTTATTAATTTTGTGCAATATATTTCTTACTGAGCTACCTCCAACACACTCCAGGACCCATGGATTGGCCACTCACATCCATTGCACTTCAAGGAAATGGATGTTTTGGAGTGGCTGAAGACACTTTGCCACGGTGGCCGTGTGTTCCAACAGTCCTATTTTCCCCGTGCACCAGGAACCATGCCCTCATGTTTTCATCACTATCACCCCATGACACCTGTGAATTCCCCCACCACTTCCAAGGCAGGTATTTTCATTCTACAACCTTCTTTTCTTCAGCAAAGAACATCTCTAGGACATGTCCTGGAGGCTCGTAGGGTACTTCCTTCTATGTATTGTTTATCAGCCTAACCTTGGCCTAACATCAGCGTGCAGCCAACTCCAGCACTTGTGCTGACTCCTGCAGTTGGTGAGGAAACCAACTCCAAAATCTGCTCCCAGGTGTCTCTGATTACAGAGCTCAGGGGAAATTGCTTGGGTATTAATTGGAGAGGTCACCTCCACACCTCAGCTTCATCTGGGCTGAGCTTCAAACACAAGGCAAACATAAAACCATCAGCGTAGTCAAGATTTATTTGCTGCAGTACAGACAGGCTGGAAAGGTAGGCTGTGGGAGAAAAACAATAGTGATGTAATTCTTTGTGAAAACCCCAGGAGAAAGGCATTTCTTAACATCCTCATCTAGGCCCTGAACTGTGACTGAGATGCTGTTCTTGGGAGTTCACAAGAGCCTTGCCTTGGGTGCTCAACGTTTGCTCAGAAATCATCCTCACTTCTTGCAGTGTCTGGTGATTGACTTCTGCTGCTTCCTCCCCTCCAAGCTTTATGTTTTAGGGGAAAAATACTGTACTGTAGCCAAAAAAGACTATGTAGGAGAAGGAGATGTTCCCAAATGTACTTTTTTCAGAGATCTTTGACACCAGTAGTTTTTCATTGCTGCCAGTCTGAGAAACGAACTCAAGCATAATTTTAAAAGCTCCGGATATCCTTTTTTAAAATGCACTGGGAAAAGCAGCAATTATCCAGCACAGCTGATGAGACTGGCACTTACCAGCCGACAGTCCCCTCACACACCAGTAATCTGGATGCTAATTAAACCAATGGCATCTTATATACCTCAATTTCCCTCTTTTACAAAGTTTTAGAGAACGGGAATATCTCAGTCTTGAGGAAAATATGATAATAATATTTGCCCAGAGAAGCTGTGGCTGCCCCATTCCTGGAAGTGTTCAAGGCCAGGTTGGATGGGGCTCTGAGCAGCCTTGGTCTAGTGGGAGGTGTCCCTGCCCACGGCAGCAGGGCTGGAACTAGATGATCTTGAAGGTCCCTTACACCCAAACCATTCCATGATTCTAACTTTAGATGCTCTGTATCACCAGTGCAGCCTCAAGCATTGCAGACACGGTGACAAGACCCCCTAAGTTGTCAGAGAGTTCCCAGAAATGCTTCTCTGCAACCCCCAAAACTGTGATATGTCTGAGGCCTGCCTAACCTTCAGTAAATCCTGCTGATTTAGCTATGTTTTTTTTTTCCCAAACCTTATTTACTTGGCCCTCCAAGTAGCTTTCTCCCATTTTTTTGCACAACACAACTGCATTAGTCAAGAAAACGAATAACGATACGGTTTCTGAGGAGAGCTGTGGTGCTGCCAAGAAACGGTTGCCTCATTAAATCTGTGTCATATCTACTTTCACTCACACAAGGAGGCATGTCTTGGCTGCTGGACAGTGGTCAGGAGCTGGGAATTTGGGGTTGTTTTGTGTTTCAGACGCTCAGGCTTTTTTTTTAAAGGAGTTGGCATTACACAATGGTGAAGAAATCAGGAATCCTCTGATCCTGCAAAAAAGTAAATATCAATCCATCTTCTGGAGAAAATTATATCCAGCTCACAGTTAGCATTTTCCTCGCAATGTGGAAGAAAGCAGTTACTCCAGTTCTCTCCTGATTCTGCAACTGTACGGCTCGTGCTGCAATTACTGATCTCATTAACAAAGCACTGCCAGACCTGGCTGGGATTTGGAAAGGAGATCTAGGGAAATGATAGGTGTTGCAAGAAGAGGTAGGGCTGATTCACAGCTTGGCTATCTTCCCTCTGAATCAGCAGGAAAATAATTAATATACAGGCTAGCAATCGGAGAGAGCAGCCAGCAGTCCTCCTTAGATTCTGAAGTCCTCCTTGTTTTTCAGTAACTCAGGTCATATTACTGACTTTCCATTGGTGTTAATTAGCAAAAAAATGTGCAAAGCATTTGTGAAGAAAAACAAAGACAAAATTATTAGCTTCACCTTTAATTCTCAGTGGAGCCTCTTATTTCACCTGGGCAAGTGTTTGCAACCTGAAAGCCCAGGACTTGCCACAGTGCTTATAGTGGACCTCAGGTAGTTTGGGCTGTGGAAGGGGATAATTTCTGCTGCATGGGGCTGGTGGGACGGGTTTGGGATGCCTGACTGGGGGTTTGAGCCCTTTGAGAGCCCCTGATCTTGCTCAAAGATTTCCCTGGGGGGACAGCACTGTCTCACATGCACATCTCTGTATTTTAAAAGGGGAAAAGAGAGAAAAAGCACACCCAGCAGTAGTCATATAGCACAGAAAGACCAATAACCATGTGTGAAGCTGGGAAATCTTACTGCCCAAGGATATAAATTTGTCTCAAAGCATCCAGATTACTTCATCTTTGCATATAGTATTTTAATGGCAGATGATACACACAGCCAGTGAAATGTCTTTTCATTGTTAGATGTCTTTGTCAGAAAGAAGGCATAGAAGCCAAAAAGAGATAGAAGAAAAAGTGTTTCAAAAGTTTCTATTTCAACTCTGAAGACTGGAAAAAAAAATGCAGTTTAGTGATATCAATAATTTAGAGAAAAAAGGAAGATGAAATTCCCCTTCACATTTAGCTTCTTACAGGGTAAAAAGCCCAAAGGAAGGACAGGTCTTGTGATCTAGTTGAACTATTGGGGAATACTTTCCAAGTGTAGCTTTGGGAGTGAGAGGCAGGGGGGGCTGTAGGATCCCTGTCGCCAGAGGTTTCAAAGAGGCTGAGCTGTGCTAGGGCAAGGCAGCTGTAGGAACCGAGCATCATGCCAGCCCTCACTGGCTCATCTCATCCCCCAAGGGGAAACAAAACAAATCAAAATAAGTCCCAGACACAAATATCCCTGTGATTTTGGTACAACTCCCACTGCCACCGTGTGGCTGTGTGCCAGTTTTGATCTGGGGGTGAACTAACCAGTGAGATACTTCAGCCAGGGACATAAGGCTTGTCCCTTCTTCTGGGCACCTTAATTGAAGAGGCATTGCTCCAGTCAAACCCACAGATTAATGTTGTCAGCCTGAGGTGTCTGTCAGGAAAGGTCCCACAGCCTCATATCTGGGTGAGTGCAAGTGATTGCAGGAATCACATCAGTCACTTTTCATTAGCCAAGCCAAGGAAAAGAAGAATATCCTTTAATGCAAAAGCAGTAGAGTCTTAGTCATCACATTGACATGAACCATACCTTCACAGCTCAGAGATAGATGTTCCTTCCCAGGACCCATGTATGAGACTGAAAACTACTGTCATACCTTAATGAATAAAATGAGACTCCTTCTGCCCTCTCTAATTTGTTAACTTCCAACTTCAAGCTTTAGGAGGTTGAAGCTTCAAGCTGCCATCTGTGATATTATCAGACACTATATATATATACAATTAAACTATGACTCTCTAAGCAGAGACAGCCAAGCTGGGTATGGATTCAGGCAGATTAACACCAGGGTTTCATTTGAAATCGGAGGTTGTAAAGAGATGTTCTTTACCTGCAGCCTTCCCACAAGAGGATGTTTCTACTCCACATATAAATCACCGCCCTTGCTGGAGGTAATTGCCTCCAGCACTGTGTTTTGCAAAGTTGAATCTAATTAAGGCAAGAAAGGCCAGGTTTCTATTTTGATTTAAGGTTCTGCCCTGCATATGTTTAAACATTGATTTCCCCTAAAGCCTGATCATCACGAGTTTGACCTGGGGTTGTTGCTCTCATGGTTGTACAAACCTTACAAGGGGCTGCTGATGTGCCCTGTGATGCTTACTGGAAGAGGAAGGGGTCTCCTGGGATGCAACACAGCTCATGGCATGGGAAAAAGGCTTTTTACTCCATCCTGAACATGAACACTACATGATGTGAGCATATGGACAAAGCCAGTTAGTATCAGATGTCCTGGGCGGTACAGAAGAGCCCCAACCACTCTGGAGGGATGTGCATGTGTGCCTCGGTGGCAAAACAAATTGATAGTGAACTGTCAAATCCAGAGGGATGTGAGAGAGAGATTTTCAACAGAAGCAAGTCCACAGTGTTAATCAGCCCTCCTGCTTTAATTAATGTCAGCAGCAAGAAAACAGCTGGAGTTTGTTTGCTTTTCAGATAACCTGTATAAAAATATCCCTTCTGTAGCAGCTCTGTTTTCATGCTGTGGCTTGCAGGTTCATTGTTGTTTTTCATTTTGTAACTAGCACTTAATCTTGCTTTCATTTCAGCCGAGGTGGGATGTTAAAAATGAGATGATTAAAGAAAAAATCCCAAACAAATAGAAAAAAAAAAAGCAAAAAAAAAAAACCCCAACCCAAACAAATCAACCCTCAGAGGACTCTAAATGAACAAAACCCTGTTAAGCAATAAAACCCTGTGAAGCAATGACTCACAACTGCCTGGACAGGTTTGCCTGGCTGCAGAGGGGATCTGGTTGTTCTGTTCATCACTTCTCCAACCTGAAAAGTTGGATTTATCCCCAGGCTTCTACAATACTGCAATATTTTAACAAGTGTACTCCGTTCCGCTCTTCAGCACTGAGTCAACACACCAGCCATGAGGAGAAAGCAGTGCTAAGGTTAGACATCCCCATAAATCACTGCAGCTCTGATACTCGGCCAGCCTATAAATATTAGGGGTTTGACATCAGTTTACATCAGCAGAGTAACTTCCTTAATTCCATTTCTGTGGGATCATGCAAACTGGTGTTGATTAGCATTCACCTACCTGATCTCCAGGATGAGAGACCAGTCAGCACCCTCGATGTCCCAAGGTGTTTCTGGGTACTGTGCTGTGGGCATGAGGTCCACAGGACCTGCCCACTCCAGCTGGTCCCTATGTTGGCTCTATGTGTGTGTCAGGGCCACTAATGACTGCTAATTTCATTAAGTTGGTGTGTGCCTCTTGCATGCTAATTATAAAGTCAGTCTGAGCAAAGATGATTAATGAGGTTGGATGTTTTAGTGGCTATTTGTATTGCTGTAGCAGCTGGAAAGTGTCATGCACTGAGAGCCTTGGGTGTTGCATGTGAGCAAGGTGAGATATCCAGCTTGGGGGTGACACCTTGGAAAGGAGTTTAGGAGCCAGGATGCTAAATTAACTACAGTGAGTGCAAAATTCCGAAGTAAAATCCACAAAGTTTCTGCTTGTAGGTTGGGATGTTTTATCCATCGCACACAGTGCTTCACAGAACATTAGTCCTGTCTTGGCAAACACAGAGTTTTATGAGCCCCTCACACATAAAAGGTGAATGAGGATATCCTCCCAGCTTTTTCTGCTGAGGGTGCAAGAAGGGACCTCTTCTTGAGCTCATCACATTATCTTCTCTTGGGTGACTGAGTTTGAATCCAGACATTTGTCCTTGTCCTGCTTCTGCTGATCCTCTCCCATGCCAGCACAACCATGGTCCATGTGCCCATGGGGACCCATCAGAGGAGCCCTCAAAAGTGACCCACAGAATAGACAGACCCACCACAGGTTTATTAGTAACTCAACCATCTCCATGAACTCGGCAAGAAATATCCAGGCTGGACAGTCAGCTCGTCTGCTAACTGGAAGCAACTCTCTCCATACAGCACCATGAACAGCCAAATCTAGGATTAGTTAGTGGGATTTAAGTGGTGCAAGTATAGAACTTTGCTTTTAGCCTTTGAACAGGCAGAATAAAAAAAAAACAAACCAAAAAACCCTCCACCAAAACAAAACCAAAAAAACTACTCCCCCCCCCAAAAAAAACCAAACCCAGAAAAACAAACCCCAAAAAACCCAACCCCAAAACCAAGGGAGGAGTTGAAGTGGGTAGAAAGAGAGAAATTAATAAAGCTGCAAGTAAATTGGCAGTCTTGAAAGGGAATCGTCAAGCTCAAAATTTCAATTTTCTGTTTGGGAGGAGGGCTTTGACAGAAACACAATGCTTTTATCCCCAGGGAAATTTCAAAGTATTACTCAGTTCTAGACCAGCCACAAGTTCAATGTGCAAAGCTGGATTTCACCCAACCCCAGAGTTCTGGCAATGCTTGTCTGTGGAGTCTGGATGTGCCTCTGTATGCAGCACCACTGAAGGGAGGTGGCACAGCTTGCCCCAGCCATTTACATCACTGGCTCTGAGGTCTTCTGCCCTGTGGCTTGGCCCCTGAATAGTCAACTCCAGGTTGTCCCTGCAGAAACTCAGCTTTGAGAGAGACAAGCAGGAGAAAATGGGGTCTCTGAGCACCTGGGAGAGCAGCCAGAAGTGGGGAAAACACCTTTATGGTGATTACCAGACTCTGGCTGCTGGGGTGTGATGAGACTTGCTGGATTAGTGCCTGGTTGTTCACAATTCCTGCCTGGAAAGGTTCTGCCCTGCAGTGATTATCCCCCTCTCTCACTGAGAACAGGAAAAGGCTGAAGCAAAGGGTGTGCAAACCACAGGCTCTGGGCTGCCTGCACATTCACCTGGCTCCTGCCCACATCACCTACCTGCAGTCCCTTCTAGCTGGTGTGTGCTGGGGAAGGCCTTTGAAGGGAAGACGGTCCTGCAGTATTTACAGCCAACACTGCACCTTCAAGCAAGGCCCCATGCTCAAAGGGCCCCAGCACAAGGCAGAAAGACTGGGAACACCATTGCCATGGAGGCTCCTGGCTGCAGGCAGGCAGCTTCCCTATCCATGCAGGACACACAAATCCTGCTGTTACACTTGCACAACACCGGCCAAGATGTACAACCACCCATCTACTGATGATGCATCCAGATGAACCAGCCAGCCCTGTGCAACACATAAGCCAAGAACCACCTGGGAAAAGTTGTATTTAAAACAAAATTCTTTAATAGTTTGTACTATAAAGACACAAATTAGTGCATGACTGCAGCATGAATAACAAATGAAACATATTAAATATTTCAAAGCCACTGTGCTTTGGAAAACAAGATATGCTGATACATATAAGCCTAATATTAGTTACCAGCTGGTTTGGTAGAAAGAGCCAGTTCAGTGTATCAAAATTGTCAATAAACATTTCTCAATGTAGCTGTGTTCTACAAGTCAACTGCTACTCATCTGTCACAGTGTTGTAATCTTATCTGCAACCACGTACTGAATTTCAGGAAGAGAAACCCACACGTGAGAACTCATAGTGTCAACGTTAGAAAGTTTGGTCAGGTAATGAACAGATTTCATGTCCACTCCAGGTGGACAGATGGTGTTTGATCAGACTGTAACATCATCCATGCATTAAGCTGAGATCAACAATCAACATGAAACATTTAACATCAATTTGGAAAATTAAGAGAAATATTAGTTTCTGTTCAGTCTAAGGAATAACTGCTGCTTATGCTGTGTGAAACCCTCTCTTCCAAAATCCAGGTAGCAACAGTATACACAAAGCTCTTCCACAGCTTTAATGAGGAAACATTTTGGTACATAACTTGCCATGAGCCATTTTATTCAGCGCTGTCTTTGGAGAAATATATATGTTTCAGAACTTTGGGGACAGGAGGATCTAAGATTGTGCTTATAGTAATTCCTGTGGATAAATAAGCAAAAGACCCTTTATCTTTGCATTTTTAAAAATCTTAACAACCTGCTCTTAAGCAGATTCAATCTGTGTGATACATGTGCAAAAAAAAAAAAAAGCAGGCACTGGTTTAGAGTCTCACATGAACTCTGAAGTTGGTTCTTCTTAAATCTACCATTATGTAATTAGTCAAACCTAAACAATTTCAACAAGTAAAATGGGAGAGTTCTGCAGTAAAGTAAGAGGTTCAGGCATCAAACCTGCTTCTCAAACTGTACATACAAGTCCCCATCCCCAGCCCTGTTTAGAGCATCTGGCTGGGGCTCCACATAAAGTGCTTGCTTGACTGCTGCGCCCTCATACTGCCTGTCACTGAACTACACAACCCAAAACAAACCCCTCCTGTACGGCTAAATCCTTCACCCAGTTTTCAAAGCCTGGAAAGACGCGACAGTATCAAGAAGGTAGGTAGTCAGGCTCAAGTTTGACCCAGAAGAAGACATGTATTGGATAACTAACTGTAAAGCCACTAAAAATAGCACTGTGATTCCTACAGAAGGAGAATTTTTTAAAAAAATTGACCCCCACCTACCAAAGACTTTGTCTTACAGACCTCAGAAGAAAACAATACCCCCAGCTCTCAGAAAAGCCTTGCAACAATGAGATCAGGCACTTGGCAGCTGTAGGCAGTTGTGCGTGAGAAACTGAACAAAGAAACTCAAAACCAATTTTAATAGTTACACAGGATGTTCTCTGTCTTTAGGTTACAGACTCTCAAACAAAGCTGGCAGAGGACATTCCAGATAGGTCAGAAATGCATTCATTCATGTACGAAACAATCCGTGTCACGTCCATCCTCATAAAACAGCCCCTAAGTCATCTACAGTGAACTGAATGTAACAGAAACTACATCACTTCTGCGGTGAAGAGAGCAGAGTCAACATGGAAAGTTAAATGTATAAATAGTAAAACATTCAAGTATCTAAACTGCAGATACCAGGAGGGTGGTTGACGTAATACTACAGGATTTTGTGCTTAATCTTTTGTTATTCTCTTTTCATGTAAGATTTCTTAATCTCCTTCTGGCTTTGCTCTGCTCATGTGTAATAAAGACTCCATCATTTATCCGTCTTCATGACAAAGTCTCACAGCCAAACAGCACTTCGCAGTTAAAGCCTCCCACTGCCTACTTATAAAGTGCAGATGGGGTTTAAAGTAAACTGAAAGTTTTACCTAAATATGTTAATCTAAATTATGGGGCACACATTCCCCCAAAATGGATGTGTTCCCCAATTCTGATGTCTGCTAAAGAAAACAGCAGTGCTGCTCCGTTCCAGTTCCTCTGACTGAGCAGTGCTGTACTGAATTGTTTCACCACCTGCTATTAAAATGTTGTAATATATCCACAGAGAGAAGCAGGTTTTAAAAAATGGTACTACTGAAATTCTTAAATGCAGACTAAACAAGGTGATAGTGACTGCGAGAAACACTGGTGCTATTGGGAGGATTTTCTGTTGCTGAGATTCCCGTGGAAGTGTTTGCAGAAAAAGACATTCAGCTGCTTGAAACAAGGTGCTAAAAGCAAATCCATGATGGCCAAAACTATCAACTGCATTTCAAATCATACAATTCAGCTTTAGCCAAGCAAGACAGCACAGAACAGGATTAAAAGAGAATTAAAACTAATTACAGAGCAATGTTTTCCACTATATCCCTCCCAAAAGATTTCGCTACACCTGAATTGAAGTCCTCCTACTCAAATCTCTCTCTGAAGCAGCCAGACTTTCACAAAGATGAGCAGCAGACTGAGCACAAGCTGTGACAAGTGAGGATGTTTGCAGGGAGTGAACAGAGTCAGCCATGAATCAATACAACACTCCCAGGGGCTGCACGGTGTAGGTCAGGCTGCTCTGATGTGTAGACATTCAGGTAAATGTAATTTAGGGCACAGGTACGGTACAATACACGACAGAGGTAGACTGGCAAGTGGTAACACTGCATATTCCAACTCTGACTGGGGGGGAGTATTTAAACACTCATGGGCAACACATCAGCCCTGTGCTAACAGAAAAACCATTAATATGAAGTCTGGAGATGACTAATACTGCTAGCCAACAACACTGCCTTCAAAACATGGATGAGATTCCTCCTCACACCTTCAGTTCTGTAAAATGCATGTTTTGAGCTGTATCCAAAATATCTAAATTCCCAGAGTAAGGTATGGGTTTGATGCGAGAGTAATTTTGAAGTTTTTCCTCTAATTTCCAAGAAAGAATTTTTCAGCTCACAGACTGCAGAGCTACTTGCTGCTCACCTGTGTCAATTTGATGGTCATATGGTGGCAGATTTCCTGGTTCTTCATAGATATAAGGAATAGAAGAGTTCATTGCTATCAAGTCTGTCCAACACATCCTGTAGAATTCATACCAAATGACACCTGCTACTTTCATAATTCTATTTAAAGTAGCTTCTGTTTGAATCCTACTCAAAAAATAGGAACACACATGACTTGCTAAGATGTAGTGCAAGAAAACTTTGGGATATACTGCTCTAAGGTCTGTAGAAAAAAAAATCAACGTTGTCATACAAGCGATATAAATAAAATGCAATTAACAGACATTTAACACATTACAGGAGTAAATATGTCTTTCCAGGCACTAGAAAAGGCAGTCTGAATTTCAGTGACACACAGTTAAAACTGGCTTGTCATTTTCAATATCACTCACAAGATCAGTAAGGCAGTCAAACCAAAGCACCCATGATTTTAGATTATTTATGCTAAGAAGGATACACAGGTAAATTACATTCTTCGGGGTCTAATATAACCTGTTAAAAGAAAGGCTGCTGGCAGGGTGGTAGAGGTGCGCATGTTTGTGGTCATTTGGAATGTAGGAAGAAGCCAATTTGCATATTTTTTAAAAGAAAAAACCCATCAATGACAAATAATACATGAATGAAAAGCTAACAGCAGTATAAAATTGAACTATGAGCTTCTCCAACTGTTTTTTTAAAATCCTGACAATTCAACAAAATCTTAAACACCCCCATCATAGACTTCCTAGTTGCAAATGTGTAGAAGAATCAACAAATTTCTTTAAAATATAGAATTGTCGAGATGCCTGATCATTAAGAAAGTGGCTTTTCAAGACATTCTGGTTCTTGCAATTACTAAAATAAACAGAACCCCCAGTACCCTTCAGTAACAAAACTAAGGCCACTAAAATCAATTTTTTTCATTTCCATAAAAATAGTATCATACCTAGCAGATATTACAAGTTACTGTTGATATGTCTTGCTGCTGCACTGCTTCTCTTATGACACTCCTGCCCTAATTATGAACACATGTAAACATACTAAATAAGAAAATGGGATACAGTATGCAGAAAAACGCTCGAGAAAGCCTGGAGGTGAACAGGCAGGCACTTATTTTCAAGCTACATTATTGAAACAGTTCTCAAATCTCTTTACAAAAAATATGCCTTCTGGACAATTAAAGACACCTCATCCATAACAGCTTTTTCCTACCTCTGTGCTAGTTCTGCTAACTTCTTCCAGTCTGAAGAGTGCTTATATTTCCCAACACAGATGCTGACCTTGTCTGCGGAGCTGGAGCCTACTGATACCAAAGCTGTTCTAAAACTACCCTTCAGGTGTCATTACAGGGGTGTACAGGTTGAAATGCACTGCTATCAGCACATGCTTAAACCTCATTGAACTCACTCAAGGTTAAGTATCTTTTTCCAGCCCAAGAGTTTGGGGTTATTTGATCTCAAGGGTCCAGGGTCGTCACATAACAGAAGCCACATTTTTATTTGCAGGTTCACATCAGAAGGAGAGTTACTGGTGGATGTGAAAGATGCAGAGAAACTGCAAACAGAGAAAAGGACATCAAAGGGAAGAGACCATTTTAGCCAGCACTGATTGTTCAATAGTCAGGACTCTGAGACCTGGGAGACAGCTTTACAGCTACATTACCACGCTTTGCTGCTGTGAGCACGTTGTAAATCAATACAGAATGGGATTTGGGATCAGTCTGACCGTTTTCCTTTTTTTCTTCATGGCAGGAAGGATAAATCCCTCAGAGCATCAAAAGCAGACAAAAAATTGCATAGAATGGGAGCAAGTAGGCACAGAGGAAGACTCTGTTACTTGTCCCAAAATCAAGAGCATCAAAACCACAGCCTTCATATGAGGTATATATTTGAAAAACTGTGTTAGTTTAATATTTTCTTTACATTTTGTTATTAACTTTCATCAGCTGGGTAGATAAAAATTGCAGAAAACAGGGTTTGTCTCCCCTAATCCCCTAAGTCTGGTTTTAAAAGGTGGTCAGCTTTCTCACAGACTAAGCACGTGCTGGATTAAAAGCAAGGAAAGCACTGCCATTGTATTTGGGAATACCCTCAACCTCTTGAGTCTTGTTCTCTACTCTTCCTTCAAAGTTTCTGAATAAGAGGATGCTGCTGAAAGTCAGACCAATATTTAAGACTTGTAAAATAAGAGAAAGATGAATTCAAAGCTGAACTAGAGCACATCTAAGGTGTTTGTCAATCTGTAGTATGAATGGGAAATGGGAAGTTAAAGAAAGGGATAGAAAAGGAAGGTATGTAAGTAACAATTACAAAAAAATAAAAAAGAGTGTTTCTTATGTTTCTACAGTTACTCTACAGTTTTGTGATGAATCACCAGTCAAAGAAATTAGGAATTAAATTTTCCAGACACAAACAGGAATACCTACAAGGCTTCACCACTTTAGTGTCTTCTGCTGGTCACACTTTGGAACAACCTCCACGATGAACCTCTCAGTTGGACTAAAGAGAAAACGGAAACTTGGTACAAAATGAACTAAATGGCACAGGTATCCCAACCATTTTGCTTAAAATATAAAATGCAAAGAAGGCTGTGGAAAAACAAGGTAGAATAAAGGCCTAAATCAACCATTACATACTTCATTAATTGTATAAAAGTGCAAGGTTAAAGTAGTTTGGGTTAAGCATTCAGTTCACTACAGGTCACACAAATAGCTTAGCTTGGCCCTCAATGGCCTGGTTTTGTCATTCAGTTACGAATATTAGTTTTGACCACAGAAAGAACAAAAAACTGAATGAAAAAACGTATGCAATCCACTTCAAAAATGGTTAGTTTTCTGTGACCAGCACGAAATATTACCTCAATATCATCAGCTATACAATATATACATAAAACCCTTGTGTCTTAATCTTTGTTTTAACAACTTAGAATAAAGCTGTACTAAGTGCTATTTTCCCTAGTGTGCCAGCTCTTTGCTCTGTTCCGGCCGACCGGCCTCGCAGCACAGAGAAGTCCTTTAATAGCAATGGTACTTGGATTGATCCATAATTTTGACACTTCAGCCAGAGTAACTGTTGAAATGCTTTATTCAGCCAGGCCAGGTGATCATATGCGGCTGCCCAGGGTTCAAAGGTTCTTGGGTGGCTCCACAAGAAGAACAGGCCATATTCCAAAAACAAACTGTCAAAAGAAAAACAGGAATAGGAGAAAGATTCTTTGGAATATTATGTTTCTTGGAACAGAAACCAAACATTATTAAACATAATCTAATGATAGGACGAAAGGGGAATGGCTTTAAAACAAGAGAGAATAAGTTCAGATTGGATATTAAGAAGAAATTCTTTGATCTGAGGGTGGTGAAGCATTGGCACAGGTTGCCCAGAGAAGTTGTGGATGTTCCACCCCTGGAAATGTTCAAAGCCAGGTTGGAGTAACTTGGGGGCTCTGAGTAACCTGGTCTAGTGGAAGGTGTCCCTTCCCATGCCAGGGAGGCTGAAACTAGATAATCACTGAGGTCCCTTCTGACCCAAACCATTCTGTGATTCTAAGAAAATTTCAACTGCATTTCTTGGGATGTCAGCAGAAGCCAAAGACAGTACCCTAACAGGTATAATTATTGAGTCCCACCAAAAGTTCATAGCACAAGATATCCAAATGTACATTAATAAACACAAAATACTGTTTGCTTACCTTCACCTTTGGCCTGTGTTTCAGGAAAAGTGTCCTTGTATATAAACTGAGGAGAAGGAAAAAAGCATGCTTAAAATGTCAAGTATAAGACAGCATTTAAAATAAGGATGTCCTGATCTCAGTTTTCCAAACAGAAAAGAATTCTGTGATTGCAGAGCTACCTGTTCTGTCTAGATTTAGTCAATATAGGAGACATTAACTTCCAGTAAATCCTCCTGTAGCAGACTAATTAGCAAAATAATTTACCCTATCATCTATGTGGTGAGAAAGAAGGAAACACAGAGGGGAAAAAAAACCCAATTAAACAGGGGCTGGAGCCTGTCATTTTAGAAGGATGAAATTAAAACACTGTACCACAAAATACAGCAGATGCCAAAGGGGGGATAAAGCAGCATAGCCTGATTCTATATCTTATTTTTGCTCTTAGACACTTTCTCCTCTCAGTAGAACTTTTCCTGTGAATGACCTCACATTTTTTAAAGTGGTAACACCACTTTGTGGCACGTTGGGTAAACCTTGCCTATGCTTGATTCCTGCAAGGAATTTTTGTTAAAATATTACCTCAGGCTCTTTAGGGTAGGAGACAACCTGTAAACCAAAATGGAGTAACTGTCTTCCATATACCTTGACATATTTAATAATGCATGTATACATTTGCATATGTGTAGGTAAATATGTTTACATAAGTATACACATAAACGTAACTATAAGCTATAAGATCATCTAATGGAAATGTACTTATTTTCCTCGCATTTCCCTTTTATTAGTGAATACCATGTTAGATGTAGAAAAATTGATATGTAATCAAGTGTTCTCAACTCATCTCTCCAACAGGATGGATATGTAAAACAGACATTCTCTTTGTTATTGGTTAAATGGTAAAATATTATTTCATTAGAGGATGATCAAACTGCAGAAATTCTTCATAGATTTCTGCTTACATTCTATCCTTGCCCCTGGTTCCACTAGATGGTGGTACAGAGCAAAAAAGAGACAAAAATCTGCTGGCTCCAGGCTGTTTAGGTCTTCCTCAAACTAATACCTCACCCTTTTGGGAACAGCTCCACTACATCTACTTCAGCTATCACACTTTTGCACTACAGCAGGACGCCTGCTGGTTTTCAGAAGCGACAGTGCCTATCAAAAGATAGTTAAGCTCCTAAATTTAAACATGTTTAAGTACTTCAGGATTGCTGCTGAAGAACAGACAGGTATTTATGGCTTACATTCTGAAATTAATATACCATCAAATAGTTTTGGTTTAACTGCCATGGGGTTCCCATTTCTGAATTAAGTTTTCTTGAAGAACCATGACTATTTAAAGACTAGTGATTACATTTCAAAGAATATAGATTAGTTTTAGAGAGTTTTCAGATCAGTTACAAAGAGGAAAGAAAACTGCACACCAGTTTATTAAGTAATTTTCCTGTTCTTCTGGATGGTACAACATTCTGAAATACATCTGAACCTAAGAAAACTCATAAGATCTCTGTGAACATCCATTTTAGAAAACATTTCCTACCTTAGCAGGATATGAAGGTAAGAACCAAGGCCTGTGAGAATATGCCACCATGCATGAAACTGTGTCACAGCTCCCACCACGGGAGGCAGCTTCTCTCGTAATGCTCTGAAAGAAAGAAATACCAGGCAATGGAATATTTTTTCCCAGCTAAGCAATCCCAAATCACAATGTTGGACTGCCAGATCACACATTATTGTTTCCATATCTTGGGCATGTGCTTGACAGGTGAGGATTCATGGAGTCAGGCTTTCAGCAGATCAGGACCAGCAGTTATACTTTACACTGCCCAGTACAGAGAGATATCAGCAAACTGACTTTCTTATACATTTAAAAAAACAGATGTTTCTTCACATGATTGATCAATTATTTCTGGACTCAAATTTTAGGGAATACATTTATGGCATCCCACAGTCCCAAATGAATTCTACCATTCTCCTCCGAAAAACCCTGTGAACTACTATCCATAGGATGAAGTGCTGAGTTTAAGGTCCAAGAGAGTAAATCACATTCATCAGACATCATCACTTTAAATCTGGCAATCACACCACCTATCCTGCAGGTGGAAGTTCAACTTGCCTTTCTCTGTTGAACTCTAAAAGATGGAAAAAATGGGTGTTTAGTGAGGAAGCAATTGAAGTAGAGGGTCTGAACTACTCCACCAGCATGCTTTGTATTTTGTAGTTATGGGGTGTGAGCAACTTGGGAAGAGGCTAAGGGATGGAGATAAAGCAGTAAAGAGAAGGAACTACATTGCTCTTAGTTCTCGTGCTCACTAGGCTTCTGCAGATAATGCCTATTTTGGTTGATGGTGGAGGAACTGTTTTCATCTGCTGGTCATTTTTTTACACTTTAATTTCACTTGTCAAAACAAAAAATGGAAAACAGTGATTGCATGTGTTAAGGAAGAAAAATCTGCAGCTCTTGGAATATGTCCTCACTGCTTGAAATTAAAGTGCTTGGTCCAAAGCTGCTCAGTCACAAATATTAGCACAGAGCTTCAACTGAGTCAGCCCAGCACGGACACAGTGGAGCACACAGACTGGCAGCCTGGCACAACTTCCAAGCCTTTGGATGGCAGGAAATTTGTAAGCTCAAATTCAAAAGTGTGTCATTCCAACCAGAGAAACTGAGTGCTACAGATTTTTTGTTATTTTGATTTCTTTTTTTTTTTAATAAGCTGCACATTTAATGAAATATGGAACAAGAAACTCTGAATCAAAACCCAGTTTTGAACTTTAAAACTAAATGGAGCAGGTAGGTGGATGATTCACAAGTTAGACCTTCAGAGAATAAAGAATTTCAAGGAATTGAAATGTATTTTCTCCAAAGGTCCAAATTATAATACTTCCTAGAAAAATCCAAGGGTCTGCAGATGTCTGATTAAAGCTAGTAAACAAGCTTTTTTTTTTTTCTAGCACCAGAACCAAACAAGTATTACAGGAAAGACACTAACATTTTTCCCCTTATGAAATGAAGAAGGAAAAAAGTGCCTCAGCAGCTGGTGTTGTTTTTGGGCCTAGGAACCAGTTCAAAAGCCCCACGGACCCAGAGCAGCTCAGCAGGTTTGGTGAACTGGGGGTTGTGATCTCACCAGTGATGTGAGGCAGCTGCAACAATCAACCCTGACGCCAATATTTGCAAAGTAACTAAACCCAGCCACTTGTGCTGCCAAATAACTACTCTATTCCATCTGTATCAAGTGCTCCTAGGGACGACGATCATGTATTATATTAATTTTAAAAAAGTTTTAAGAATACTCTGTTGGAATTAACTTTCAGTTGGCTTAACCTAGCACAGGGATTGAAGAGTCAAAAGGGATGGAAAACTTTAGACTTCTTTACAGCAAACTGTTGTTTGGCTCTGACAAACCAGCCAACTAGGACAACTCTGTACAACGCAGACTCCGTGGCATAACAGTCTTTCAAATTGTCAAAAATGTATTTTTCTGGATGCTGGAATTAACCTTTCCATCTCCTCCAGCTTGCTGAGCAACGCATGAATTGCAACTAAGTGCTGTTCACTGGTAACATGGATATTGTACTAGGTATTTCTTGAACAGTCGTAGCAGTAGTAGTAGCAGTAGTTCTGCATGACTTCTTTAACATGCAGAACTACTGTTTTTGATATTTTCCTGGGAAATGGAAGAGCAGAAGCCCAAAAAATCCAAACAAGCAGGATAAAAACACAGATGAAATCAAGGGTGAATAGCAGGCTTTAGTCAGCCACAGATCCTCAAAATTACTTCAGTGACATTATTTCTCTCAATTTAATTTGAGGCTAAAGAAAAATTTTTAAAAAAGCTATAAATGGTTAAAAAAAATTTAAAAAACCCATGTTGAGTGCTGACTCTAGTCATGAGTAATCTGCATAAAATCTCATGGATATTTTGTAGGCAGCATACCATACATGCAATGATATGGATTTGAATATGCATCTCGGAAATAATCCAATCTTTATACTTAAAGACTATTAAAAGCTATTCAGACAAATGAAAAAACTCACCTCAATTTATCACAGAAAATGTTGTCCACATTCCAGAGAAAAAATCCCATTAAAAATACAGTTAAAGATGTATAGCCTAGACCTCTAAGCCATGGGTATACCCTAGAGAGAGAAATAATGCAAAGTTTAGTTCAGAATGCTTTAAGATACAGAAATATACTAATATATACTACACTAAATATGTGTGACATACAGAAATGCTGTTATATGTAAATAAAATTCTTCATCCATTTGGTTTTTTCCCCAAAAGAAAACAATACCAACTTCAAATTTCATCTGTTTAAATACTGTATTTTACTTCTCTCCTGATCTCATACTCTCTAAGACTGTTCTTTTACTTCTATAGTTATAATTGTTGTCCTAAATACTGCACTCTCCAAGGAAAACCAAAAAGTGGGAAAACTAGAGTTGGCTAAAAGGTACTAATTCTTCATTCCCATGTATATTCTTTCATTAAAAAAACACCACAAAACAAAACAACAAAAAAACTTCCAAAACAAAAGCAATAAAAGTAGCCCTGTTACTAAGACTCTCTTTCCCAAAAGAGGAGGATCTTTGCCAAGAGATGTTCTAGGGAATTTGTATAAATATGGTCTTTCAAAATTACTCTTTTGTGAATGTAGACCACCATGACCAACAGCTATGTAAATGAACAGTATTAAACCCCAGTACTTTTATGTTTATCTTTGAGTTGAATGCTACTGGGAATAGAAAAATGTCAATTTAATTTTGGCAGACAAAAAATCTTTAAGATATGGAAATCTCACACAGAAGAATCTGATGCATGAAAGTGCATCATTAATAAGTTTACTTTCCCTATCATGGACCATGAAATTGTAAACTTCCTACATGGAAGGCTCCTTTCCCACTAATAAAACAAGACCAAAAGCAAACCCAAATCCAGCCCTGAATGGCTGCCATGAAATACTGTTCAAGTTATTTTTAAGCATTATGAAAGCACAGTTGAGATTCTGGGTTAAAACACATTCCTGAGCTGTTTTTTCTTCCACTGTGTGTGTTACAGCACATTTCAGAGCTGCGAGCACTGGGAACCAAAATGTGCAAAACACAACAGGTAGCTTGCCCTGTGGAGGAAGCTCTAACCAGACATAAGTTGTACATATTCACAAATTGCCAATATAAACTAGCAAAATTATTATTTGTTTAGTCTTATAAATGTTCAGAGCACCATGCAGTACTTGGCAAAGACTACACTGTAATATTACCCCCTCAGTGCCCCAGAGACATAAGCATGACCACGACACAGCACTAAATAGTATATTAAACATGCTGGTAATTAGATAATTATAGCTGGAATTCTTGAGGAATAAACAGTGGTGTTTTGTGAAGGAATCAACTGGCATCACTTATTAACAGGGAACATGCTTTGTGAACAGAGAACAATATTTGCCCAGTTGTAATCTTGGGAAGGAAGCAGACCTAAGAAAGAGATGAAAAGTGGTGGGGTAACAGGCAGGAAGAACAACTGGTGAGGATAGGATGAGGTAGTAGCCTGGAAGGAATAACATGCTGTTCTTTGGGATTTTCACTCTAACCTCAGAGTGACTTCAAGGCCCACACGAAGAAACATGAGTGATAGGAAGTGAGGTAAGAAAAAACAAGCAGAAATCAGGCTCAGTACATAAGCTGGAAGAGGCTTGGCCAAGTGCTAGCACTACTGATGGAAATACAGGAATACATTCCAGCAGTGCGGAGAAAGTAAACCCAAAAGTGAGCTTGGGGATGAATTTTAGAGAAAAAAAGGGTACCTTCAGGTTGGCAGAGCTTCTCTAGCAGAACTAATTTAAAATTAGTAGTAGTTTAGTTAAAATTTAGAAGTAGTTTAAACCTACTTCTCCTCCCATCCCAACTTTCTACCCAATTTGCACTGTAACACCAGTGGGGGAAATAAGTCTTTGTAGGGCCTTGCTGCAATGAAGTGATCAAGCTAAAAGAATATACACTCCAAGCCCCTAAAACTGAAGTGGAAAGTAGGTGGAACTTCAGAGACAGACTTTGCTGGAGCAAAACAGTGAATGATACTTTGGGAGGGAAGGTGGTGGTGATGTTATTGATAAAGACAGAAGACCAAGAAATGCTTCAGAAATAATGAGAATGCATAACTGTGTGGAATTTGCAGAAGCAGAAAAATAGCAGGCCCAAGAGTTTGTCTACACAGACAGAAAGAAATTTAATCTAAGAGACTAGAATTGTGCTAAATCCTTGAATAGGTACAAAATTAAAATTACTTCAATTTGATTAAATTTAGTTCCCCTTGGAGGTGAATTAATGTAATATCACTTAAGATCTCCAGGAGAGGATTAAAATTTCCACTCCACAGACTGAGAAGTGCCTTTAAATTGATGATTGTTTCCAAAGCCGCAACATACTATCAGCTTTAAGTTCTTTTTGCTTAACAAAAAAGTCTGTGAACATTTGCACTTGGTCTGTGGGAATGTCTTGGGGAAAACCAAACCATGTGAACTGAAATGCGAGTTGGAAGGTGATTCAATGAATGTACTTGATCCATGTGGGTCTCTTCCAACTCAGAATATTTGAGGATTCTATAATACTTCAAATTCACATTTTGTTAAAATTCTTCCTTGTGTTCCTGAACAGACACATGTGGAACTTGAAACAAAGTTTGGGAAAAAGCACATTTAAAATGGTGACAGAAGAAAGAGATAAGTAATTTTCAGAAGCAATCCCCAAATGCATGAGAACACCAAATATTCACAGGGGATAGACAGAAAAGAGCAACCAACTGAGCCCCTGAGAGCTAAAGGTATGTGTTTACTCCAATACTGAATAAATTCCATTTTCCTCCCTTTTACCTACCAAGTCTGTGCTCTGATGTTTCTAATTCTCAGTATCTCCGAGCGCTTTTAATACCTTTCATTTCTTACAGTTTTAATTTCAATTTCCATAACATTATGCCTAACTTTATCCAATCAAAACTGTAAGAAAAAACTCTCATGTGTTATTGTTTTTTAAATACTTGAGCAGGGAAGAGGAAAGGAAATTACTAAATGATGGTTCCACTCTGCAGTCTTACCACTCTCCCAGTATTGTCATAGAGTTTGGATACTATCAACAGATTTCACACTGCCCAGCAATATGAAGACAAACTCAATTTCTGTTTAAATCCCAGGCTAACAGCTGAAGCCACCAGCAGAACACCTGACAGTAAACACTGATCATAAGTGCAGAAATCTGAGTTCAGTTTAATGTTATCCCAGTGGCTTAAAAAAAGTGCAAGGTGATGACCCATTCCCTCTCAACCCAGGGAAAGCAGGAGCTAACATTGTGCACCTAGTTAAAGAAATTCTCCCATTACCAATTTCTTATGTTAAGCCAACCAAAATAGCAAATGCTATGTTGCAACTTGCAATGCTGAATTAAATGGTTACTTACCATAATACTATATAAACAGATCTTAGAACTATGATGGAAACCAGCGTTCCGTACATGATCTGAAAATAGAAAAAGAGATAAAATTCAGCAGTTGGATTCTAGAAACTCTATAAATTCTACAAAGGTAAAAATTTTTTGAAATCTCTGTTGGTTTTTTTTTTTTAATTTTAAGTATCAGAAAAATAACATTCCTCCTAACGTCATCTCCAGAAAGCCTTCTGTTAAAGTTTCAAACAAAAGTATAATTATAAAGCATGTGCTTTATACAATTACAGGAAAAGTCAGTTGTGTAAAACCAATGTTTCCTGTTCTGAATTGGAAAGCAGACACTAGATGGCACTCGGAAAGCATGCTGAAATCAAAACCGGTAACTAACCCCTAACAATCTCTTCTCTCTGTGTGCATTTTAGCCCAGGATTGTACAAACATCAGCTAAAACTGCTTTTGAGAGCTGTACTTCCTTCACTGATAGTTGATTAATATGTTTTCCTGAAAGCAAACACCTGAATAGACTATGTGCTATTCCCACACTGAGCATCACTATGGGGAAGAACTTTCCAGGAAGCATTTCAAACAACTATTACAGATTGTTTGGATTCAATCTAATTATATAGTGGGAAGGCTGCACACTCTGAAAAGACCCATGAGCAAAATCTGACTCACTGTAGGCTTGATGAATTTGAATGCAATCACCTGACTTATAAAAGGTCAAAGCAATCATTTATTTTTTGCCTCGTGATCTTTAAATCACTCTCCTTTTTTATTCACAAACTTTAAATCCATGTAACACCACCTCCAAGACGTACAGATTAAAGAAGAGAAAAAAATGTGGCCAAGTCATGCCTGAGAGTGATGCAGAAGTCACTGCACCAGGGAGAATTTTTGGACACTGGTGACATTCAATCACTTTCTATATTTTTTATTCTGAACACTGGTTTCCTCCTGCTAAAAGGCAGTTTGTTCCAAGCAGCTGTGCCTTGCTCTTTTTGCCTCTCTCCAGGGACCCACAAGCCTCCCAGTATTTTTTTCTTCCTTGTTCACTGACTTAACTTTCTCATTTTGCTTCTAGGTAGATACTATCTAATTCTTTGTTTTACATGAAACAGAAAAATTATAAACCTTTGCTGTCTATTTTTAAAAGCCACTAAACCTCACACAAAGAAGTGTGCTTACAAACCGGTGTCCTTACCATGTTGTATTGACCTCCTCATACCCCTCATTCTTTTTCACTGTCTTTGAGGCAGGGACTGCCTCTCACTCTGCTCTAACTGGGGCATTCAGATCCTACTATCCTGTAACCATGTCTAGTCATCACACATAGAATAGGTTACTGTAATAATGCAAAGCAAAACCTGCCTTCCAAAAGTCCATGAAGGCAAATTTGTGAACTCCTTTTAGCTTTAAGGATGAGGTTAGTAGCACACACTGTATCATCAGTGCACGTGGCAGACAAGACAGACAACAGAGCCCTTATGTTTGACAACAGGTAAAAGCAAGCTCCAATACTGACTATTCAAAGTCAGTCAGCACAGCAGCTCTTCATTTGCATTCAGAACAAGATTAAAGAACTTCAGTAAATAAACTACGACTACTGTGTGTTCTGCTCTGTAGAGCTAAACAAAGCAAAACTATTTGAAAGGCTAATTGGTTCTGGTTTGTAATTTATACAAAGCTGTTAGTTAATTCCAGTCCCCTTGTTGGGATACAGCACGTAAACCAGGAAAAAAGAGAAAACCAACAAAACCTGATAGACACAGCCTGAGTATCAAGTGCTTATCAGTCCAAAGCTAAGGGTAGAAAGGGGAGTGCTCAGATGTGCTAGGTGCTACGTGCTGGTACAATTCTTTATTGCTGACATTTTGCCTAAAAAGATCCCACCACATAAATACATTATCAGCCTCATTTAAAACCGCCCTTTTCATTTTTTTTCTAATCAAATCCAGCAATTTACTCTAAGAGAGGGATGGTACAGAGGAAGATACTCATTGAAAGGCTCCCCCAGAATCCAAATTACAGTTTGATTTGCTGATCTCTCTTTCTTTGCTGATCTTCTCCTTCTTAAAATTTCCATTGCTAAAATACTCCTTTGCAGTAGAGATATAGGAAAAACCTATCCATTAAGAGCAACTTCTGTCATATACTTTAGGGGTTGTGACCACCCTTATGCTTGCACCCAAATTGATTTTGGATTCTTTGTACAGGGAGCTCAATACTGTCAGACTATGCCTAGAGAAACAGATCTCACAGCCAGCCCAAAGCCCAGGTAAAATGCTACCTTTTCCAGCAGTTGCTAAAATCTCCAGCAGTTGCTAAAAGCAGGAAAGAGCAAAAGCTAAGAAAAGGTTTCTTTGCAGAGTTTTTGGCTTGGTATTTCCTAGTGAATTTATGGCTTGCAGAAGAAGACAGCATCAATGGAGGAAGGACAAAAAAAAAAAAAAAAAAACCTTGCAGTGACTGAAGAAAAATATGTCCATAGTTGACACTTCAATTTCTTGTCTTTTCTGCTTCCCTAGCCAAACAGGTTGTTAGCAGTAAAACACATTTGTGTTTAAAAGCCTGTGAAAGACTGGAACAACAAACTGTTCTGCTCTGCATGGTCCAATCCTCCTCGCTGAAGGTGAGCACCCAGGAGGTGCTGTTGCGATATACAGAGACTGTAGCTTCACGCCTCCCTCAGCTGTTTCTTACTAGAGGGCTACACTCCAAGCTGCACAACTTAGTTCAGATGTCAGGCAGCAGTGCTTGCTTTATCTCCTTTACCATCTTTGGCTTTACTATTTTTATCATGGTAAAACTTCATTAGGTATTACCCATCCAGCCAAAGAAGGACAAAGTACAATATTATATAAAAAAAGAAAAATCTGCCTTATTCAAGTTAACTCAAATTTTTCCATTCCTTTGTCTTCCTTTTCTTTAGCTAACACATAATTTAAGTGACAGATGACAACCCAAGCAAGTTTTCTGCCATTTTGTCTCGCATTGCCATTAAATTGTAAGCCAAAGAACATCACTGTACTGCAATTGAAACAAAAGGAAAGATCAGAATCTCAATTTTCTGTTACCACGAGACAGTTCCCTCTTTGCTGTTTCAGATGCAAATAAAGCTGTGCATATTTCAGCTTTGAAGGTATGTTTGCAATTGAGGGAAAACCCCAAAGTCTGATGAATACACAGTGGATTACCTCATAAGAAGGCCAAATATGAAGAACTTCCTAATTCAAAAATGGGAACTAAGCACTTCAAGGTTCAACGTCTGGCAGCATTTTTATATGTGGAGGCAATTAAGCAAATCATACATAAATTCACTTATATAAGTCAGAGGTTGGTACCCCACACTGAGAGGGGCAGCATACAAAACTGGTTCTACATCTACCCTTCTAGTACAGAAAGCAGCAGTAGCCTATTTTCACTTCTGTTTCCTCTGCTCTTGGCCTTCTACCCATCCTTGGTTAATAAAGTCAATTTATCAGCCCCAAATATTAGTATAAATGTTGGGCACACACTGAGAGATTTTGGGTTCTTGGCAACCAGCTTATCTAATACCCCAACCAGCCATCAAGAGATAGCTCCCTAAGTACTTGAATGTGGAAACCGAATTTGCAACTTGCAACAAAGAAAACTGAGTTCTACATGGGTTTGGATTTCTGGAGAAGGAATCTGAGCTGAGAGAAAAAGGAAGGACAACCCCAGAGGACACTGAAACATCAAGTAACTCGGCACAGCTACAGCTGTGTAGTACCACAGGCTGCCTTGACAGCTCCCGAATGAACTAATTCAGATTCACTGGTTTTGGTCCTGCTTAGATGCATGTAAGTGATGGCAAGGTGACACCCAAGTCACTGCTGCTGTAGAGCTCCTGGGACACTGTCTGCCACAGAAAGTCAAGCTTTCCCTCCAACGACTTGTAGAGCTGAACTTTTGAAGAGTCAGAATATCCTTCCTCATTCCCTAAGCTACTGTGCTGGTAGAAGCACCAGCCAGAATGAAAGCTGTACTCGCTTGGGAAGACACCCTCCAATGAGCTGTGCAAGAGTGAAATGTCACTCAAGTTAGTTTTATACGTGCTCATCAGCAGGACAATGACAGAACAGAAAAAGCTCTGTGGTGAAGACATGCCTGAAAAGGTCATTTTGAACAGAATACTACAGAAATTAACATACAGAAAGTAAGAACATATTCCACTAAAAGGCACGATATATTAGCCACAAGCTTACAATTAACTATTGCCCTAGCAGCAGGAGGGACTCTGGAGAGCTGTAAGGCATCCAGTGGGTCCACACAGATTCCCCAAAATGATGAATCCTGCAAGTCTGAACAGGTTGTGCCCAGACATAACCTATTCTTCATGCAGTTTCAGGCTCCCTTACATACTTCTATATTTACATTTCATCTTGATTTCAGTTTCTTCTTTGCCCTTGTATATTTAAAACACACCTAGAGAAAAAAATCTATTAACTTTTTTATTAAGGCAAATGAAATGCCTTTTCCTGCCATAGTTACTTTCTTCCTCTTACTCAAAGTAACCTGAAGCACTAGAGTCAATACGTGTCTATTTTATGTCTACCAAAAGTTTAAAAAAAAAAAACATCCTGGTCATGCTGTTATGTTGTAAACAGTGAACACATCCAGGCACTCCTTCTCTCCCCTCCTTTGGTGATATGTGAACAATTTAGAACAATAGTAGCTTTTATTTGTCCATCAGTGCATCTCTTCCATTTTGAATCAGTCCTCATCCTTGTCCTCAGGGTCTCCCAGTTATCTCTACATTTCCTCCCCAGGACTCAGCGACAACTCTGAACTTTGTATCATCAAAAATACCAGAAGTACAATCTTCTTTTTCCTGTTACAGGTTGTTAGAAAGGAAACCAACCAAACAAAACAGTCCCACTACTGATTCCAAGAAAATTCAGGCTTCTTCATAATCTCCTTTAGTAATTTTTCACTAGTCACTACCTTACCCTATTTGCAACTCTCCTACTGATCCTGCTTCTCCAGCTGGCTTGGTTTCTCACAGGACAGCACAAGAACATTCTAGAATGCCTATTTTTCGCATCACATTTCCTAATGTAGAAGAAACAGCTATTTAATCAAATTTTCCATTAACCTTTTAATTATTTGTTTGCTAATATTTGCCTCACACTGTCTCAGCAAATGACTACGCAACTAAAACAAGTTTTTAGAACTATTTCACTATTCACATAGCTTGGCCCATTAGCTGAACGAGGTTTTAGATCACAGCAAGTGATCAGATATGGTATGCAGGAAGCAGAAAAATCAGGATGGAACACATTGCTTTGTATGTGACAGCTTCCCAGGCCTCATCATATTAGGAAGAAGGCTACTTGTAAGACTTGAGTTGAAAGTTTAACTTCCAGAGTAACTACTTCTACTTCCAGGGCTGCCTCTGTATGTCTGTGGATCACTTCACACTGGCAGTCATTCTTCCCATTCCCTTTCCTTGCATACATGTGGTAACCAGGGATGAACAACTAATCTGATTTAAAATTAATTCCGAGGAGAGTTTCAACCTGTTGAGTTGCCCAATCAAATTCACATCAGAAAATAAATTTGTGTGCCAGATGGAAAAGAGAGGAGAAGCACAGCTGTTTGCTGTGACGATGATGCGGCCTTAAAAACAACCAGGCTGCTGGGATGTAGGGTTGTTTAGCATCTTGAAAATTAGGACTAATAGTGCTCTAGCCTAAGAGATTTGAACACAAACAAGACAATATATGCCTGTAAAGACCATTAATATATTTCATTTAATTGATGAGGTGGCAAAAAACACTAGATCAGTTGTCAAGCAGGAATTTTTTTTTGCCTTATAATGATTTATTGCCTCCAACTGCCCAAAATATGCATCTCATCCCTCCTTCAGTTAAAGCACTAAAACCTTTAAAGATCTCCCTTAATATGTGGATGCAGAAAAAGAAGTTGGTCTCTGTGGCCACTGTGCCATGGATAACAAACCGAAATCACCTTTTTGCCCTGCTGGCAGCTGGCAATTTATGAGTCTAAATTGGAAAGACAAGTGGAAAGTAATTTGAGGAAAAATGAGGCTTGGATCCTGGTTGCTAAATATAAAAGGATCCTTTTTTCCATTCTTACTGGCCTCTTTCCAGAGGGAAAGAGCCCACAATCCATACTGAAACAATGAACAATAAAAAGCTATCCTTGTAGTTCTTCCTCTTTTTACAAGGCTGACAACTCAAAATGATCACAAACACCTAGAGGAAACAAATGCTGCTGATACTGCTTGCTAACCCAGTTAGAAAGATCATGATTTAAACTATGATTGCATGAACATATTGAATTTTACTTCAAGTCAAAGTCACCAATTTGGTTTGAAAATGCTTACAGAAATTATTTAACTTTTTTTTTTTAATGCACTCTAAAATAATGCACAAGTATTAAGAAAATAACCTTGCTTAGCTGTGCAGTCAGGGAAATACTTACTCAGGATTTACAACATATTTGGCAAAGACTGCAAAAAAAATGAGTATAGTACTTGAACAGTTGGAATTTGGCCATAACTGTATGTTCTCCATAAAAATCAATTTGCAAAGAATTGTTGTAAAAAGTCCAACACTTTTATGGGATTCAAATATTTTCTACATTGATTCCTCATGTATAAATTATAACAGGGAATACATATTCTGAACCTAAGAGAAACCAGATGCTGAAAATTAAAGGTCTGGGACAACAGTTTAAAGTTTCCCTATTTCCCTCTTTCCCAGAAGTTATAATATCCATTGTTTTAGTTTTTGTGACATGGGCCAATACCTGTGCCAATGCATCAAACTGGACTATAGTGAAGCTCTGATGTATTTATTCCAATAAATGCAGTTTGGGAAAATAATTGACTAAAGAGATAAAAGTTCATTATAAACAGTAAATTTTGCCACTGTTGTTAACAAAACTACTCTGAATCACTTCATTCAAAGCCAGTTATGATGAGCTCACTTAAAGTACCAGAAATTGTCACTTTTATCCCAGCCAGTATTTTTCTGCTGGAAATCTAAGTAAGGGAAAAAAAATAAAGGACTTAATTAATATCACAAAAAACCCTCCATACTGCAATTTTCTCTTATCTACAGGTAGGGTAACAAAGAATTCACGTTTCTAGGGAAGATTATTTGGAGCAGCTGAAGATTTATTCTCTCGATAAGCACTTCAGTAATCTACCAACAGGAGCCACATATCATCTTTACAACTGCTGATGCAGCAGGCACATTTTGACAAGCAGTGTCACTACCAATTTCAAAAATTAAGGCTTTAAAGCTTTGTCCTGCAAAGAGCTCAGTGCTTTTTGCTTGGCAATTTCTCAGCTGTTATCCCTAATCAAAAAAATCATAAATGAGGCAACCTACCCATGGCATACAGAAATGAGCATTATTTCTAACCTCCTGTGAAGAGGTAAGCGATGCAAGTTCTATCCCCACAGGCAGGGGATGCATATTAATATTCTGGGGCTGCTACAAAAGGAGACTGTACCAAATATGCCATTAAGCCTGTACAAAGAAGTCTGCTACATAACCCTAGAAGGCATTCTGTGCTTAAAGTCACCTTGAATTTCCACAAAGTAAAACTGAGTAGTTAAAAAACCCAAGCAGAGAGAAGAAGGTGGTGCTAAGTCAATCAAGCCATCTTATGATGTAAGGTCATAGTTTCAAAGCAGCTGCTAATGGAAAGCTGCGGAAAAAGACTCATTTAGCCGTTCCTCTCTCACACACCTTAGGGTCACCTCATTACAACTGCCACAGATGAAAACCATGGGAAATATTAGGTCAAAAGCTAAAACACAACACATACTGAAGCATTCTAGTTTTTCAGATCACTAAGTCAGAGGACGGTGACATAACAGGCAGCAATACTGAAGAAAAAGCAAACAGCAAATTACGTTTTCCCACCATCTTTCTTCTAGCAGTAAAATACCGTAGCACATTCCATTAAAACAGCATAATTAAAACCCAAAACTAGCTGTTCCAACAAAGCAAGATTTACCTGATGGAATACAGGCTCTTTCAAATCTAGGTAAACCTGGAAGGATTAAAAGAGAGAAATCATTTGCAACAGAACCATCATATTATTGTTCATCTAAATATTGCCAAGGCTTCTCCTGTTAGAATCTTATCCATGCACCATTAAAGTTGATTAAACATTTGAAGTTTCCTCTAGCAGAATGTGAGGTTTTAACTGTGGAATTATTTTAAACTAAGAGGCACAAATAGAAACATTAACATCTAACATAAGGCTTCTAATTTGGTAGAGTTAAACACATAAAAAAACAATTAAGATGCTCTAGCTACCAGATGTTCTCGATATGCATTGCAAGAAAAAAACATATTCAACTTTGATTTGCTATTATTGTTTTTGACAATAATTTAACATTTCAATTAATTTTACAAAAAGCTCGTAGCTCTTCCTATTTGCAATACAGTTAATTTAATTTATGTTTTTGAAGAGGGAAGGGCACTAGACCTTAGGCATAATGTGCCAAAAGTGTAAGAAATTTTAGGAGAAACAAAAGAGGAGAGTCAAGTATTTTGGCAGCTGAAGATGACTTTTAATAATACTTTAATTTTAAAGAAATAGTTATCAATAAAAATTACATAGGAAATTCCATCTGTGATTGACAGCCAGCATGAAACTGAATTTATTCATAAAGGAAGAACACTCCACTGACAAAGGGAGTCAAGTTAGCTACGACACAAAAAAAATTAGAAGCATTTTAACTAATGGCTAAGTTCTTCTCTTATTCTGCCTGTTTTAAAACATCAGTCTGCATCCTGGACTGGGCATCATAATTCACTTTTTTTGCAGTTAAACAGAATGATTCTTATTTCTACAGATGAATTTAAGTGAGAGAAGGTGAGAAACACAGCTTATCCAGGGTCTCATATCAAGTCAATGGCAACTGTTTTTCTCACATTCCTATTCTAGCAACTGGATTATTGCTTTTCTTCCTTATTTATTCTATACAGTGGTTTAGATAGAAAGGTTTCAGGTTTCTCTGGCCAGCAACATAATTTTCCCAACAAAAGAATTATTTGTCTTTCTTGACTGGAAGTGACAGGGATTTAATATTGCCTCTACAACCCTTCCTCCACTGTCAGAAAAACTGCCAACCAAAGGGTGAAAATTCCATATTAGAAAAAGTGACTTACTATGCTGACTACGACGCTGTATGTTATTAACAAGAAAAGCAGCGCATAATTGACCGTATTCTTGTACTTGAAACATTCATACCTGGAAGAGAGGATAAAGGAGAGAGATAACATTCATAACTTACCTATAATGGATGCAATTTCCAAGGTATAATATTAAAAAAATTGTGAGAAAATTGATCCAAATTACTATTAGGCACCACAAGAAATTCTAGCTCCTTCAATAAAGACGCATTATTTTAAGAAAAAAAATTATTCTCTCAACAATAAATGTTTTTTAAAGAATCCAAGGCAAAAACCCTCTAACAGCAATAAACTCAAGCATATGCCAAGAAGTAACCCACTCTAAGAGAAAAGTTTGTGAAGCTGAAGTGTTTTCAGAAGGTGCCTACAGGGTGATAATGGATGGCAAATTAGAAATTAGTTTAAAATGCAACACAGCTGTCAAAAACATTACTGAGCAAACAGCAGTGTAGGAAAAGGACTGCCTTACAAAACAGTGAACTCAGATCTGTTAAAATGTACATTGTTTATGGCTTCAATACAGTTGCAGTGCAGTAAATTTGGTAGATTGGGTATTAGTGGAAGTGGAAGGTAAAACCACCTGACTGCTACCAGTATGTAAAACAACCAATTAAAGTTACCTTCACAATCTCTGCACTTCACCTCAGTCTCAGTTGTGATGGAAATACACACACATGCCAGACTGTATCTCCATCAGAAAAAAGGTCCAAAAAAATCCAACAAAAATGAACTTTGAGAACCCCATTATCATCAGGGCTGGAGGAAGTTGTCTATATAATTGCAAGTTACATCTGTCTAGTTCCTTTGTTTATAAACTTGGAGAAATAGACACCATCATGAATTGATAAAAGGAAAAAAAAATAAAATCAGATTTGGGAAACAAAAAGTCTAAAGGCAGCACAATGTGCTACATTGCAAAATGGCTTGCTGAAGTAATTATACAGCTTGAGAATCAGCAGGACTGAATGATGTATAAGGGAATGTCCTGTGCACAACCACCTGCAACCTACCTTCAAGTAAACCAAAACAATTATTAAAGGCCTCCTAAACTACACATTAGCTCATTTTTTTGAGCATTTTAATTGCTGCCAGACATACATACACAGAACCTTATTGTAGCTATAAATGCAGTAACAGACTTCAGTGCTTTTGAAGATAATAAAGTAACTACTGCACTAACAAAAAAAAATCAGATATATTTTTATAGCCATTTCTCATCCTTTTTGCCAATCACATTCAAATCAGACAAATGCAACAGCAATTTCAAGGAGATAGGGAGCTACAATGGAAATATTTTCGCTAAAAGAGGCATTATGATTCTGGTCCTGAGTTTGTACAAATTGCACTAATGTATGAGTCACAAACTGAGGACAATTTCCATAGATAGAGGGTTAGTCCTAAAACATCCCATCTCCATTGCAAGCTACCAGTAATCTTCACCAAGACATCACAATTTTCAACAGCTGAGTATTTGATATGTTCAAAAGCAAAAAGACATTTTTTTTCTCTTTTTGTCTGCAAAAAGTTGATTTATCATTTGGATTTGCCAAGTGACAGAACGAATCATATTAAATCCAGACCTTACAGCAACAGGCAAGAAAAAGCCAACTTAGGGTATCTTTACAGTTGTCAAATGCTACATTGCTCCCAAAATTAAATGGGAGAACTCATCCTGGCATCTCATTAAGCTGTCATGCATGTTCCAAGACACTCTCCCCAAAATATGCATTCAACTCCTCATATTGTCCCTTTAATTTTCCAGATGAATGAAAAGCAGGTTTAGCCAGAAACCTGAAATCTGCATTTTGAGCCAAACTACATCATAGAAATCCAGCTCCAATAAATTATAATGTTGCTAATTTTGTAGGCTTTACTGAAGTTGATTATATTATGTTTGTTGTTTTTAGACAAGTAACACTGAGCTCTGATTGTATACTACACTAAGTCTTTAATGAGTGGGGTTTTTTCCCCTACTTTAAAAAACACTGGTAAAATATATCTAAATTAGCAAAAACTAGGACTAAAGCCAGCCTGGTACTTTAATATTATAATGCTGTACAAAAACAGGTCTCACCTCACTGAAAGCAGTAGAAGCTTTCAGTCTATATATGCTAAATCTGGCTTCAGAGACTCTACATTTCAAAAGTTAACATTTCATAAATATTCAAGGAAAAAAAATTAACAAATACTTACAGGCAGTAGACAAACACACAACAACTGTATATCATTGGCAGTTCATCCAACAGCTATAAAAAGCAAAGACATCAAAACATGAAAGCTACTTTTAACTCACAAGCTTGTCTAAGTTAATTAAGGAGAGGTAAGTCTTGAGTAAACAGGAGCTTTTAAGTCATTTGGATATCCATCTTCTTGACTGTGCTCTAACACGTAGCACTGTCAAACCCTGTTCACCTACTGAAGCTGCTGCATTAAAAAGCTTATTATTCTGAATCTTTTGAATATATGCTTCATAAACGCCCACACCTTCAAAGAATCTTGACATTTTGCTGCTCATACTTCTTAAAATATTTGTAGGAATTAGTTCTGTAAAGCCAGGCTAAAGAAGACCATCCCATCTATGGCCTTACAGTCAGTAGTATCTTCTTACTAAACAGAGAAATTGAAACCTGATTTTTCCATAACATAAAATACAATTTTAGCCTATTAGGATGGGCAATATGTTTGCATGTTCACTTCCTAATTTTAGAAATTTCTTACATTGTTTTAATTCAGAGACAGGGGGGTTTATTTTTTTGATGTGGGGTTCTTGTGGGCTGTTTTGTCGGGTATTTCCCCCAGAAATTATGGCTGCACATAATGTTTTATTGTCTTAAATAATTTTTATACTTTGGGAGAAGACTGGTGTGTTACAGCTAAAACAGTCACTTCTCCAGGAACTTGCCACCTTAATAGAATGGAATTAAAGTTGTAATCACAAGAGAGTTGATTTCTCAATAGCAGGAACACTCAAAATTGCCATTTCACATTAGCAGGAGAAAGAATCATAGCATCATTTTCTTGTAAAACTTCTCATCAAAGAACTTTCATGAATTTCTGATTATAAATATGCAGTTAAACTTACCTCCTCTTAAGAAGGACTGAAAATCATGGAAATGAAAAAGGATACAAATGGATCAATGAAGATCCACAGCCCCTGATTTCTAACATGTTAAGCAAACATTAATAGTAAGGGCTTTTAGAACTTTTATAACTTGACTTCTAAGAAAAACAAGAACTAGATGCAAAAAAGATTTTGACCTTTTTCCATTATCAGTCAAAGTTCTTGATGGCTGTGCCTGTAAAGAAACTGCTTTCCTACTAAGGCTACAGGATACTTAACCAGTTCATAACCATACTATTCTAAACAATGAGGCTTGTTAAGAGCAGTAAGCAGCTTGCACAAACCCTTTTATAAAGCCAGCCTGATTCTGCTTGGTTTGGAATAATTTTCTAACTGCACAGTCAAAAACTTAATTTTAGCTTTGAAATTTCCTATTGTGGGGAAAAAAAGTGGATCTAATTCTTCATGAAAGGAGAGAGATATATTGTGTCATTTCAAGTGTGAAATGTTAGCTTGTTTTGATTTTGCTCATATAAAGCTCAGAAACTGTTTCACAGGAGTGCTAAACAGCTCTGTTGCCCAGCTGCCACTGATAGGGCAGATGTTGCTTCTTCCCCCACACTGCCACTGCTTCTCTGCAGTGCTGAGATCAGACTGGTCTCACTTAGAGGGAGCCAGGTGCAGCTGCTGAGCCAGCACACAACCAACCTTGCAGAGCAAGGCTGAAATCCCAGGACCTGTGCATTATAGGGTCAGGGACCACAAAAGGCAGCACAAGGACAGTATCAGGAACATCGGCAGCAGCTGAAATTAACAGACGTGTTTGGTGGCACCTTGCCATCACAGTAGCTTATCTTTGCTGTGATGCCTTAGAGGGAACAAAATAGAAGCAATAGTTGGATTCAGTTTTATAGTAATAGTATTTTACTAATTCAGAGATGTGTTTTTCCAAGTCTGATAGGAATTAGCTACAGGATTAATTCATGTGGCTGTTAAAGAGTGTGAGTCATTTAACACCTCATAAAAGATAAAGGCGGGGGAAGAACAAGAAATACAATACAGGAAAATTTTTCAAATTTGGACAGATGATTACACTCTTAAGTTCATATGCTGGCAGCATCTCAGGGATATTACAGTAGCAACAAAGAGCCTCTCAAAAGATCTCAACTAGAATTAACTTTGCACACAGAAGACAATGACTTCAGTACCCAAAGGGATTAATTCTTCTAGGAGTACTGTCAAAGACACGCCTGGACAACGAAGAATCATGGAAAGAAAGGAACTCAGGGAGCTGATTTCACTGGCTAAATAAGCATTTTGTGCATTCTTCAAGAATCCAATCAAGCAGATTCCCATAAAAATTACAGAAAAAGGGGTGATCTCCTCAGAAGTACTCTAAACAACTGCTTTCAAGAACAGATGCTTTCACATTTTTCTTAATTAAGCAAATTGAATCCATCATTTACAGTACTAAGACTGCAAAACAAACGTAAAAAAAAAAGTTTCCTTGAAATAGCTATGCTGATTTTTAACCGTAACAAGAGATAAAGTGAATGAGAAAAGTTTATTTCCTGGTAGAACTGTTTCCTCCATGGTGATCAGTAAGCAAACAATTGGAATAATTATGGACCACTTGTGGATTTCACTTGGCTGCCAAAATAAATGTACTTTCTCTGCCTCACACGAAGCCTTTTACATCAGTTGACAAGATGATGCAAGACATTCCTGCTTCCCTCTCATCTGCTTCTGCCCCCCTTTATTTACCACAGTTCATAGGCCCCTTAGTTGTTCTGATGCAACACCAGAACTACTGGGCAAGTAGCAGCAAAGTAATTTGGATTAAAATAAAGCCTCTACACACACACAAAACCTCCAACATCAACTGAAAAATAACCTCAACCAAAACCAAAAAACACCCAAAAAACCCCCATCCATAACGAAATGAAACAGAAACGAAAAAAACACAATTTCCTTCTTCATAAAAGGTTTTAAGTTTGGATAATTTCAATGATAATGATTTCAGGGTGCCCTAGCTCACCACTGCATCAGTGTGAGAAAGAGGATTTGAAATATTGCCCATGATAGGAACAAACAGTTGAGGAAAATAATATGAAAAAAGTGGAAATTCAAGGCAGTTTCATCACCTAATACAGGTAAATGGCACCCTTAATTTGGGATGGAGTGGTGAAACGGCTCTACAAACCACCTTTCTCATGCCAAGAAAAGCACCAAATATTCTTGCATGGTGACAATGGTATGGTCTGTGGAAACTGTCAGTCTCCACCATATGCCACAGATACAAACCAGAGCACTATGGAGGCAAACACCAAACAATCAGCCATATGTAGGTGCCATTGTGATCAGCAGAAATCCAGGACTCAATTCAGCTGCTCGGCAGAGTTGCCTAATGCCACCTGAGATGCTCTGTCACCTCCAATACATCCATCCAAGACTGGCAGATGTGGTGGGAGTCTAAGAAACCTGCACCTCTGGGGGATGGAAGCTAGAGGCTTGAGAGAACACTCACAGGGTCTAAAGTAACACTAAACATCTCTGTTTAGACAAATTAATCTTTTTTGAGCAAAGATTGCCAGTGGAGTCTGGAGAATGATTCAGGCCAGCCAAATGCTGCTCCACTCCACTGATTTAACTGTATTTCCATTGACTGTGGTGGGAACAAAGACTTCCAGCATAGATTTTTAAATGTAGGTTCCTTAATTTTGAACAAAGTCCCACTTCACCCTGACTTTAATTCAAAGATGCATTTTCTTAATCTTTGCAGAACTAAAAGAGGGCAACAGGACAAGAATTCCTGTGTCCCTTTAGAAAACAGGAAATACCAGGACAATCCCTATATCCTGTGACCTGTTATAGAACACTGTCTACTCGAAAATACGAGAGAAGATGACTCAATTACCACTACTCAGAAGATACTGATTTCAGTATCAATGCTACAGGTACATCTAGATAAAAACATAGAAACATAAAGATGAGAAAAGTTACAATAAATAGCAATAACTCTACTTTATACTGCTTGCTATTATGCCAAAGCTGTGGGAATTTTAAAATAACATCTTGTGTAAAAAGATAACATGATTTCCTAAAGGATAAAGTGTCCTCTACCAACATAAGCAATTGATGATGGCTCTTATTTTAGATGCAAGTATATATTTCTGTATATAATCAGTGGAAAATACCTACTGAAACAAGACCTGCATTATTGCCTTGTTGAGAGCAGGAATCATGTGCAATGGTACTTAAGGTAGATTAACTCATTTTACACAAGTTTCATCTAGCCAAGAAATGGCAATATGGCTGTCCAGTGAGGTACACACAGAAAATGATTCACAGCTACTTATCAGCACTCACCTGCATTTCATACTTCAGGGTCATGTGGAAGCACCAAGATCCCAATCCCACAGCTGAAAACAAATCAAAACTATCATCAGCATAATAGTACACAGGTAAAATTTTCAGGTACATTAACTTAAATACATGAAATGCATGTTTAACACTGAAAAAAAAAATTAGAATATCAGCATTCCACTGCAGGGACAAACTTCAATTTTTCCACAGCCTTCTACTTTATATATTAGTCACCAGTGAAATTGCTGAATTTAGGGGCTTTGGGTGTGAGTGTCCTTTTTACTCCTGTCAATACTGTACCCTATGAGCTGGGTGTAATCTCAAAGAGGAGAGGAGCAGAGGGAACCCAGAATGAATGGAATATTATACATCAATTTATCTTTTTCCGTTTATTTTTTTAAATTTTAAGTAAATTAAAATTTCTCTGTTCCAACCCTTCTATGAGGCAAAGCAAGGTTCAATAACTAGTACTCCTGGAGGCCTCCCAACATTTCTGTTACTGTCCAGTTTTAAAACATGTATTTTTCCAAAAGCTTTTTGTTGTCTCCATAAAACATGGTGCTAATAACACCAAGGTCTGGGGTCTGATACCCACAGGGGCTGTTCATATAAGAGCTAGACTTGATGATTCTTGTGGCTCCCTTCCAACTCAAGACTCTTCTGTGATTCAAAAGCAGAAGTGAATTACTACTAGAACTCAGAACCAGAAATTCACGGTAAACAAACCAATCCCACACAGGATGTATTCATTTTGTGAAATGAGATCACCATTTCTAGGCCTTCTCTGTAGAAAGATGAGCTTCTAAGAAATAATTTCTATTTATTTGAAATACTTGCTTTACACATTTTGAGTTTACTTCTGAAATTACTTCTATTACTTTTTGACTTTACAGTTTTTTCAGTAAGGTGTGAATAATGCTTCTTGGAAGTCGGATTTCTCTGTTTAGAGCAAAGCTGGTACAGTATTTAATGCATCATTCATTACTTTGAAATACTATCAGTAAAACTCAGTTTTGTTTTGCAAGAACAAGTACAGTAATGCGATGTCTTGTTTTCCTTCAAGAAATTATGTTTTACCTCAGACTGTAGTTTCAGAGAAAGCCTTCCAAGCCTTGATTACTGAGTAGTGCTGCCATATTTTGTGGTTAGAGTATCCCCTTGCCTACACACACCAGTCAAGTTTCACTGATTCATAAACAAGAATTCTATTTCTGTGCACTCTGAAAAGGATTGCCAAACAGTCAAGAGACATGTCTGGAGATGCTTCCTTAGATGTTATTAACTAGAACTGTGATTATTACACTTACTCAATGAAATTAAATACCTAAGCACGTAGCTTTATTGAAATGCAAAACCGTAATACAGCAACATTTCAAAATGTATTATCAAACACCTCAATGTCATTATTTCTCTGGGAAAATTAAACACAACTCCTACCAGAAAATAAACAACCACATGCACTTCTGTAAACTCTGATTACATTGGTTTGCTTCTGAAAAATCTTTCCAAATGATAAGCAACAACCTCTTTCACCTTCACTGAGATTCTAATCAGAGTTCTTCATAGCCATTTTTCTATGTATACAGAATATATGAAAACAACTGTTCATTCTGGAGGAAAAAAACCATTAAGATCATCATTAAAACAGTGCCATCCATTATCCTGGCTGTCAGAGAATACAAACCCTTACAATTTGTAACAAATGTCATTTTCAAGTATGGGCAAAATTATTGCATAAGAAATTTCAACAGATTTTAAATTAACAAAATATGTTGCAGGGGCTTTCTAGTTTGTTTCTGTTAGCGCTATTTGGGTTAATAAATCTCAACAGTCAGCAACTGAACTCCTTCCCTTCCTCCTACATGATAAAAAGCAATTTTTTCTAGATTAATTTTTCTTCTTCAGTGTGAAAAAATCAAGAATGCTGCAGATATTAGTGTTTGAAGTAATTAATCCCATGACTATAGGTAATTTCTACAGTTAAAATGAATAGAACCCCTCTGGCTTCTGTGTAATAATTACATCTGGAGTTTCTCTGATTATGAAATTTTACTATGCATTGTAGAACAATGTTTTAGCTATAGTATCTATCTGTATAAAATAGACATCTGGAAGAAGACAAGCTTACAGGGACAAATCTTATGGTTCCAAGTTTGAGACATTTCTAAGAAATATTTACTTCACAAACACCATCTGCAATGAGACATTCTGCCAGCTCTGTACTTTTCAAAACATGAGTGATCATAACCACTGCAATGACACAAGTTTTCAAGAGAACCAACTCTCCCAAACAGCCACTGACACGATGAACAATAAATTTGCTCCTTACCTTGTAAGCAGGGGTTACAGTTTTCCTATTTTAGGTGATTCCTTTTGCAAAGGAGCTTAGCTCACTAAAAGCTGAATATTGGTTGAGAAGCTTTAACACCATCTGAAGCAGTAAGTACCATTTCCTCTCTAACTACTGTAACTCACTTTTCATAAATACTACCAAGTCACTTGGCATTTTTACATCCATGAACCTCCGAAGTTAAAGGGGATATATATACATATATAAATTATGGACTAAGCACAGAGTACATATTAAGTCATAATATTGTGAGATAAAAATGGCACTTCAGAAGACCAGAAATGCAAAGCCAGGGTTGCTGCTCCATGTAGACTAACAGAGTCTTTTTGTGTACTGCAGCAAACACCTTGTGTGGTTACTGCCAGTGGATGTTATGATGATGTAAAAAACAATGCATCTACAAACTTTACTTCATACACATACTGTCAAAAAACTTAAGGGCAATACCTATGGCTAGAAATAATCTAATATCGTACAAAAGATCCAGCTCTATATATGAACCTATAAGCCTTCAGGATTTGAAACCTAGAGGGATTTTTTTTCCAATAGTTTTAGGAAGCACCAGAAGCACCACATAATCAGTGATAATTCCGTTTGATGTAACTATCCATCAGCACTCAAAATTCTCATTATGAGCCTAAATCCTCTACAGAAAAAGCTGCTTATTCGGATTTCACAGATGCAAACACCTTTATTTAGGTATCTATAAATGTACTAAGCATCAAAGTTTCCACTTAGAGAATGTCATTATTAAGAGTAATGCAGCTGGCCACACAGGTATTTTAGAACAAGTCAAATGATTCTCCTGGCTTTACTGACTGCATAGGTAGACACATATGTTTAAATTTGGAGCTGAATTCCATTTTACTGTTTTACAATGACAGAACTTAATTAAAGATAACAACACCACATTGCATCTTTAAAAGTTGCAAGATGAAACAAGATGAAAAAGTAGAATTGAATTAGCTATTTTAATGGATTGTTTTGTGTTGTAAGGGCTTCCCTCCACAGCACAGGAGACAGGAGAGACACTGGTTACCTCAGAGGTTTAGGTCTACAATTAAACTCCACCTTGGCAGGTACTATTCCCAGACATTGCAGTCCAAGTGTCTGCACTGGTGAGTTGTTGGAAGAGTCTGTGGTATGAATCTGGCCTGTTCCAAGGAGCACTTTCCCAAGCAGCTTCCAGGCAGAGCCCAGCAGCCGGGAGGGCACAGGGCCCACACTCAGCAGGGAATCTGCATGCGGTCACCTTGTTTTGGAGGCTGAGATGAACAGACATGGGCTGTTCCACACTGCTTGGCTTCAGCACTCAGGAATGTTCCCAAGCACAGCTGATTTACCAACACTGACACGGCCCTGGGAGCTTCTCTGTAGGTGTTAGGTAAGAGGAAGGGAATTAACTCTGACTGAAGAGGTTTTAACAACCGTTTTCACAGGCACAGAGTTTCACTGGAAATGAAATTTAGTAAGTTGCTTAAGAGTTCCTATGGCTATGCCTAATACAGAAAAATTTCTTCACCTTTTTTTTTCCCTCCACTTTTTCACTGCTTGAATGACTGAACCCTATTAATCAGGCCAAAGAAATACAAAGCAGAACAATCCTTTCAAATTTCAGGTGAACAAACATTACTTCACCGAATGCTTTCTTATTTCCTTAGGTCCAGAAGTTACACTTCTTTAGATATATCTATATATATACATACACATACACACAATTTTTTTAAAAATCAAGACCCTTCTAGAATATGAACCATTTCAGAATCACAGTTCCCCAGGATGCATGAGGAACACCCCAGCACCATAAGGAACTGCTCAAAACCAACTGCTAATTCCTTGAGGTAGTAATGGTCCAATGATTTGTTCCACCTACTTCAGGTGATGCAACATACTGAAATAATGGCTTAAGATTATTCTTCACCATTTATATGTAGATTAAATGGTTCTCTATAGCTTAAAAATCATATCCAGTTCCTACTGAGTTAATTGAGAACATGCACTTTGTGCTGAAAGGCAGCAGAAAAAAGGGCTGAGAACAGTGTGCTGTATCTCAAAAGCCTTGCAGAAAAGTGTAACTCAGTCTTGCCACCAGTATGAACAAGAAATTTATTTGAACAATTATTTAGAAATACCTCTTGTTGTGCTGCCAAGATCTTACCATGTATGTGAAACAAACAGCGCTTCCGTAATTCAAAACGCACTTATTTTAAAAAGGAAATACATGTCAACCAAAGAAATTGTGGGCACAAAAGTCAAGCACTGAACATGGCGTGGTAAAACACAAAGGAACTGACAATCAGCTAAATGTCTGAAAGCATGCGAAAGAAACAGCTGATTTGGATCAAAACAATGTCTAGAAACAACACCTCTTATGTTCTCAAATGCTAACAAATTTAATTTTAATGTTGGCTTTGACAGCTGTCTTTTAGTATCTTGTAAGATCTCAGTGACTATTCAAAATTGTTAAAACCTAACTAAAGCGCCCTGCCTTCCACCCCCATCTTCACAGCAGAATTGTTAAAGAATTTCTGCTTTGACAAAACAACTCTCAGTTAGAAGCTCTGTTGCATGATCTTTAATGAAGCACGCTGCCTCAAGTGAACTCACAAGCCGGTGTTAAATTCACTATCTTTTCACAGATTAAGTCTACATCTATTTGTTACAAATGAAATAAATAGTGTGAAACCTGTTAATAAATAAAATTCATGCAGTGGAAAGAATTCTATCTGGTACTTTCTTACAAAAAGAATTTTCAGTACACTTCTATCTCCACTTCAGTATGCTTCTTGTTCAGTCACATTCACAGAGAGAATGCCAATATTCCAGACACATTTCAACCATACTTAAAATTCTTTTTATGTTCCCATTCACTGCTTTTACTCTGTAGTAGAGCGAATGTTAAGTGGTTTGTGATTCCAAATCATCTTGTTCCTGTTTTTCACTAAGACTCTATAAAGTCTTCTTACATTTCTTTACATCTTTCAACTGCTGTAAAATAGGGTTACAAATACTGAAGCAGACACAAAGCAGAAGAGAAATGCTTTTGGGAGAGGCCTGTAATGTTAGGCTCCAAAATAAGAGATAAAAATCAAGCCATTTATCATTTCAGACAGGAATCAAAGCCAACTCAGTCACAGATGAGCAGGGCCTAGATGGAACTCAAGACTGCTTTTCAGCACTGCTGTCTAAATGCAGGCTGAGCTCCACTTCAGCAATACAGGAGAGGGGAAAAAGTCAAGTCCAAGGTATTTACTGTGATCAAAGACAAGTTTTTTAGTGTGTTTTTTTTTTTTGTAATATTTTAAACATTAAATGGGATATGAGAAATGCCCATCTGGTGTGATAGCCTGACATTCTGGTCAGATAGCAGCACACTGTCCATCATAAACTGTCACCACAAATCATGGTGAAGACAGTTTCAACCTGAGTTTTAATTTAAGAGGTTCCTTTTCATAGTTTAGAAAGTATGGCAGCATGGGACACTTTCATTCAAGAACACCCAAAGTCAACTTCAGCCAGCATTTACACACCATTTCTTACCATGTCTTTTTAAAAGTAAACCCTGACCTTTAAGAATTCTCTGTTTCATACGGAGACAAAAGTTAGTAATTACTTGAAACCACAGAAAGTCTACAAATGGCTAATTAGGAAGTGTTCAGGCAATATGCAAAGCAGTGAATTGTTGCTGCCTATTTTTCACTTAGACCAGCAAAGCTGATATAACTGAAAACTTGTGAATTTGCACCTTGTACATGTTATGGTCTAACTGGTATCAAGGATACACTTAGCATATGGATATGTGTTTTTCAACAACGTCTGCCTAAGTACATAACATGCCAATCTTAAAAGTAACATTTATCAACCCCCTACCACTCCAAAGACCGGGAACAATCTCCATAAAGACAGAAGCTATAGCAAACACAGAAGTCCTGTGAAACACAGAAATTCTATGAAATCTAATTTTGAGACCCAACTGCCAAATCTGAACCATCTTCAAACGTCTTTTTCCCATACAGAACAAGACTTCTAGTCACACAATTAACATTTAAAAGGAAGTTGGTTCTTTTCTGAATTTTGTTATTTTAGAATGGACAACCTGCCCTACAGTTGATCTAAACATGAATATCATGTTGTTCTTCCACTCTTGCAAAACTTCCCAGACACGATGGCTGGGTGATATATGCCAAAGAGGAATTGGAAACAAATTCAAAGTCCTGAAAGGATCCCTTTCCAGTTCCCTCTACATCTTGGCCACTTCTTGTATTACTCTCCCATACAAATGTCACAAAAAAATTAATGTAGTGTGAAACTGTTTATAAGTAGAATACACAGGACACCTTCTGTAAATCATCAGAAAACTACAGAGCAAGCTAAGATGCACTGAGCAGGACCCAAAGCTGGAAAAGGATCACTTTAAAATCTGATTGAATTATTTAGTGAATTCTAATTTCGTGTTCCTTCAACAGATATAAGTTTTCTGTAAACATTAACAAGTGAAGCAAATTGAGGTCTACTTTTCACACACACAGTACTTGGATTTAACTACTGGGTTTATTCTTATCAAGATATATTTTCCATTGCATATCTGAGCCCCCTTTATAATGAAAGAGCAAATTAAGTTTTACACGTACCTGTAAGACACAAATATGCAGCTAAATACCGTTTTTCAAGGCCATCTTTATAGGTCTGAATCGCACCATAGATTGGAGGTAGAATGAAAATCAGGTTACTCACTGTGTTCCCTGTAGGACAGAAACACAAGGCAGAGATTTAGAATTGGATACTATGCACTTTAACTAAATCTAACCAAATTACATTCACCCATTAGAGACAAGTTCAACAGTTTTCCTCCAGAAAGTGACTCAGCAAGACACCACTGCTCTCCACCCCTGGCTATTGGAAAGTGTCCCTGCCCCCAGCAAGGGGCTTGGAACTTGATGGTCTTGAAGGACTCTTCCAGGACTCTACCCTACATTCTACCCAATGCAAAGAAATGACACGTGTTGCAGAGACCTGAGAAAGCAATAAAAGCCAAGAGTCCAGCTCTTGTACACTGATTTAGATTTGGTTTGTTTTTCTTCTCCGAACTGTGCTGACCTAAGCTAAAGCGCAATGAAACCCTGCAAAGTTTAAGTGAAACAAAAGGAAATGGTGCATCTCTCAACAGAAGGGATGCAGATTCAGCTTTTTAGCTTAACCACAAATCATAATTTTGAGAATAGAGGTTATGTTATGGGAATTAAATGCCATACAATTTGGGAAAATGAGCAAATCTGTTAAAAAAAGGCGTATATGACATAAACTGCACATTTTCACACACCATCAATTAAATATATATAAAACCGAAATCTAATTTGCAAATATCCCAATGAAATACACAATTTATGAGGCTATGAAGACACCAAAACTCCCCCTATTTCTGTATTTTTTTATTCAGCAGAAAATCCCAGAAGCATTTCACATTCTAGAACAAAGAACAAGAGCGAGCAGGTCCTTTCTGAATCACACCCCTAATTCAAGCAGCTATTTTTCAGGAGTCCTACTTGCCAAGATCCATCCAAAAGAAAAGCAAACATACCAAACTATGTTCATATAACCCAAAGGTATTGCAGCACCTCTAAAACCAAAAATCCGTACTTCACTGTTTTAAAGAAAATTCACACTCAAATGGAAAAAAGGTTATTTCAGAACACACGTAGCAGAAGTGTACCTAGTTCCCTTGAACATGGTAGCTCTTCTATATTCTCACAAAGTAGATACAAATCTCACTTTGAGACAGCCTTCTCAACCAGTTAAAAATCTCATCTGATTTTTATCAGAACTTCTTTAAATCACTTCCTTACTGATTTAACATCATATCCTGCCCAACCACGAATTTCACCAAGTTTTATCAGTCAAATCAGATGCGCCAGAGATCTCACTCTTCGAGTCAGCTCTGAAGTAAGATGTCCATGTAAAAGAAGCCCAGCTGAAAACAAAAAACTGTCTGCAAGGATATAAAAGGCCTTTTTCATGTTTAAATTCTTCGTGGAATAATTACCCTTCTACCGCATTCCCACAGTGTTGCAGTGGGCAGTGATTCACTTTCACCAGAGACCGGCTTTGGAAGAAATTTACTCAAATGCTGTTGTATGACACACTGACCATTGCCATGTCCTCCTGTAAATCATGCAAATATGGAATTGAGCCTTGAAAGACAGAATAAAGGTTACATAGTCTGGATAGCGAAACTTCTGCTTTCTGAAGCAGTGCTCAACGATGCCCATTTTCAAGAGAAGTCAGCAGACATTATATAAATGTCACTGTTCAAGGTCACTTAGTTATGAAACTGTCAAGAGCCTGGCAAAAATTCAAATATGAAAATGCCAAACAAAAGAAATACCATGATGTTTATCCACAAGAAAGGCACTATGGAAGAGAGTTGCAGTAGGATAACAAACTTCAGATGGGAGTAAGAATGCAGAAAACACATCCTTCTGTAGGAAGGGGAAGGGAAGGTTTCAACACTTCCTGTAAGCTATAATTACGTTAAATTATTGAAAATTTACGAGCATTTAATCTGGGACCATCTTGCTGACAGAGGAAATACCATAGACCTAATCTAGCTGTACATTCCTGCCACTCCTTCTCTGCACTTTTTGGCCTGTATTATTCAGAACATTTGCAGCATGGATTAGGCAAGTCTGTCTGCAAATGTACTTACTGACAGTTCTGTACATTTTTTTAAAAGGGGAAATGGGGGCAGGGGAACAATAAAGTCCTCTGGCACGCTGCTAGCAAAATTACTTATTACAAGAACAAAAACTCCAAGGCCTCTTGCAAACCCAAGGTCCCCAGGAATGCATATTTCATAAAAGTCTAGCTAGCCTTTACAAGATTATCATCACACAGAATAGCTTATAAACTCATTAAAAGGGATTTTTACTAATTCCATCAAAATACGGCAGTGGGATATGCACAGAGATTAGCAAAGAATACCAAGAAAGAAGACAAAGGTGAGACAATGCAGATTCATAACTCTAAAGTTATTTAGAGTGGGAAGTGAAACAAGATTTGAAGGAAATAAATCTAGAAGTTGAAAATGGGAAAACAGTTCAAACTGTCAAAAAAACCCATCTCATCTTTTTTCACCTCATTTCCTTTTTTTGAAACCGAGGAACCTAATTGCAGCAGAACTCCATGGGAAACCCAGATAATGGGAGAAATTGCAACTAAGGCACGAGGCAGAAGATAGGCAAAATAACTAAAGAAGAAATCATTGGTTATGCCTATAAGAAATAGGGTACATCAGAAATTTGATGAATGCACATGGATAGACCTGGGTTTAACTCTGTACAGCATTCTTATATTTCAGTACCAGATTCCTTGAATACTGGTCCAGGGAGTGACCCAAGTTTTCTTTAGTGACCAAAGACTGGTGCTTAACATTTCATCTTCAACATGTCCATCAACAGAAAGGGAAAGGCAAACTATAATATCTGAGGGAGAAACGAACAAACTTACAGACTGAAATGACAAGAACAGGATTAAATATGATGTGAATATGAATCCTTATTCCATATGTAGAATTAATGTATTTGAAGAGGCAGGAAAGTGAATTTAAACTGTATGGTAACTGACCATAAACCACCACTGTACGCACCAAACCCCTTAAATTTATTTCCAAAGAGGCAGTGAAAATAGTTATGTCTTCATGCAAGTCAACAGTAGGATACAGCGTTCTCTAGCTATTGATGAAAGAAAAGAGAAAGCTCATCAGGTGCAGAGAAGCTCCACTCAGATGGAAGTGATGAATGGGAGCCTACAATTTCAGAAGGGCCAAAAATTGCTCAGCTTACTGAACAAAACAGCGGCTGAATGGAACAAAACTATGCTCTGTAAAGACAACATGGGTCAATGCCAAAGACAAAAGGGAGCTGTTTGAACTGAAGGATAATACTGATGACTAAATAGATATAAACTAACCCAAAATAAATGCAGGCTAGAAGAAAGAGGAAAGCTTCCCATTAGAGAGGAAATATTTACAACTGCTTCCCAACAGAAATGAGCAGCACGATGAACCTGCTTTCAGGGTGGAGCTCAGGAAGCTCCACAATCACATCATGTGGTAGCCTACCAGAGTACTAAACTAGACCACGTCCACAAAGATTATATGTGGTACTAGGGCTAAATTAATGTCTAATCATGATAATGTGACTGACTGCACAAATTTCCATAGAAGTCTCTCAAGACTGTTTTAATGCAAATCATTGTTTCAAAGTAATGTTTTATTCATTGAGAGAATGCCATAATGTACCAGAACAACATCAAATTTATGCAAAACTTCTTTTCAACAAGCTTCTGTCTGTAGGAAGAAGAAAAGTATGAGTGTTAAACCACATCTGCTTCCCGTCCTACAAGTACAGCAGCAAAACCTGACAAGGCTTTTTCTAATGCATGTACATTCACAGTCATCTTCAGGCCCTAAAAATTACGTGTACTATCATTAACACAGAAAGATCTGTACAAAGACTAACCACAAATACAAAGAAAAATAACTTAAAAGGGGAAATAGTTTCTACAAGCAAACACAGGTACAATATACAGCCTACTGTTGCACAGACATTGTGCACACAACTGAGAAGGACACAAATTTGAAGTACCTTTCATAAAATTTCCATTTTTCCAAATATGTAGTTAATTCCACATTAGAAAGTAATTGCTACAATAAATTTGGATGAAGAGTTAAAAAAGGGGAAAAAAAGTAAAGTTTTAAATAAGTTGTAAAATAACATGGTCATAAACAGGATGCAAAAAGATAAGGAAAAAAATAAGGGAGTTAGAATAAAGATGCTGTTTTCGGTGAGGGAAGAAAAGTGCTATCATAAAAAAGAAGCAAAAATCAACACATTCAACTTTTGACAAGGTGATCAGGGTGATTTACCCTTCATTAAGAGATGCTTTCTCCTATGTTTGTACACAGAATGACAGCAAGATTTACCAAGCACAAGGATCTTTTCAAATTTTAAAACATTCTTGTTGTCTCTGTCAAACAAATGAAGCTTTTTCCCTCTCTTATGGATTTTTCAAGACTCAAAACCAATAGAAATAAAAGTTACCCTCAGAGAAGAAAGAAAACATTTGCTGTTTAAAAAGATGACTATACATAAAGAGCTCATTTAGTAACAGGACTAACAAACACAACATTCACCACAGTAAGATTTTTCAGCAGTAAGATTTTGCATTGTAGTAAGATTTTTGCATCCCACTGTGAAACAGGAGAAAGGTATATATTTTAGAAAATAGCAACCACTTTCCTAAGTTGTAAAAGAGTCAAAATATTCCTTTAAGTAAAACACACAAACAAAAACCAAGGTTTTGAGGCTGAAAACATCAATTTCATTGCCTGGATATCATGGTGCTCTGCACATTCAATTCTTGGATCATGTAGCTTTATCTTTTTCCATCACTGCAGGAAGAAATTAAAAATAATTATAAAAACCAAAGCCTGTCAGAGGGCATCATGTAGAACTTGATCCATCCTTCTATTTGCTTTCAGAAATAAGGAATTCTATTTCATGGTTTTGTTTCTGGAATCATCTCATGCCGTTCTGGGGCAACTACAGCTCATTATTAGAGAGTTTACCAAGTTCCAAGAAATTGCAAAGCAATCCAATTCAGGCATATTTGGGAGGATAACCATCTACCATTAGGTCTGCCCACTTGTTCAGAAGAGCCAAGTACACAGAATCACCTGGTTTGGCCACTAACTTCAACCTCGCTCTGTTTTCGCTTATGGCTTATCACCAGGAGGGAAGAGCAGCAATTAGATTTTCACTTCCACCAGCCAGTTTTAATATATTCCACTTCAAAGTCTACAATAACTGCACTTCAGAGTGCCAGGAAATGAAAACTCCTGTTTCCATTTGATATTTCAGAAGGACCTCAAGGGAAGAAAACCAAGTCATCCCGACAGGAATTCTGCCAATATGTAATTACTGGACTCCTTACTTACTAATGTGCATGAAGGATCAATATAAACTTCCTGTAACTCAGTGAAATACAACACAGTGTTATTGCAGGCTGGAACACAGTACTAATGCTGACTTAAAAAATAAAATTATAAAATAAAAATAAAAAGATGGGAGTGTGGGGTGTTTGTGCATTACAAGCTACAAGATCCATTCCTTACATTGTATAATTCTCCTTTCCAAATACTAAGCTAGCCTTGATTTTGTTTACTGGGACATTAATTGAAGTTACAACTTTAGCAGTTCAGCTGCAACTTGTACTGGCCACCACACTTCTAATAACAAAATAGGAAAAATACTGAGGGACACAAATACTGAAGGAACTGCTGAACTGTATAAGCTGTGTATGAAAGCTTCCTGAGGCACTATGAGTACACATAAATAACAACTCAAATCAATGGATCTTTACTGAGACTACGAGATCTTCCTAGGTATTTAAAATAATATCAGAAATCTATAGAGCAAGTTCACATAGATCATAGGAGTCATAAAATTAATAGACAGATAAAACAGCACAGAAAAATGTAATGAAGTGCATTACAAGGGAACGCTGAATTAAGCTAGCTCTGTATAGAAGTTGTCATACTATTATGAGAAAAACTGTAAGGCACAAAAGAGGGAGGGAGTAGATACAACAATTAGGAATACTACACAGGGAAAGAAAGCTCTGAAAAGGGAAAGAACAGTTACCTAAATCTCAGCCAGGCAGTAGCTACAAGAAAGCAACATGGAATCCAAAGGATTTACATGGGAGAAGGACTGAAAAAAAAAATATTATTTGCATTACTAAAGAGGAGCATTCTGATGAGCACTAACAGACTGAACTGAGGAAAAGGGAAGGTTCAGTAGGGCATCTAGAAATGTAGCATTTGGCATCAGCAACATCTCCCAAAAGAAACCATGAATCCTGGAAGAGTTTCAAACAAGATGGACAACACACTGCATGATACGTGAAGCAAACAAGGCACGGTGGGTGAAGAAAGGTGACAAACAAGGCAGGAACAGAGGCTCCTTCCCAAGGGCAGCACCAGCTCAGATGCATACCACTGGTGTGAGCACACCGCGTTCCTGTCGCACGTGTCTCAGCCCCAGCAGCAGCAGAGCTGCTTCCAGTAAGTCCAAGTGCTGGGACAAGGCCAAGAAATCTGAAGGCAACATTGCTGCTGCAGAGCTGGTGGCCAGCTGGAAGGTTTAAGTGTTTGAAGTCAGCATGCAGGGCAGTGCTTCTAGACCTTCTAGGCTGCTTCTCCCTTGCTGGGCCTCCATTTTTCCAGGATATGTAAGTTGATATCCTTCTGAAGAGGTAAACCAAATTATTTCAGGGATATACTGGATTGGGGAGGGATAAAGAGGCAATTTTAGAAAAAAAAATTATTAACAACACAACTTGATTTTACTTCCAGTGCACATTTTTAAGTGGTTCCAACATGCTCTGTCAAGTGATCATTCTGATTTATGGTTTCACACACTTTATATTCCAGCTGCAGAACTCATTCCCTTGGCACCCATCATACTAGTCCAGCTAATATTTTTAGATGGTTTTAGCCTGATTACACTATTTCATGTTACACTTGTGTTCTTCAAAACAATCAAAAGGTATTTAGAAGAGAAAGCTCTTGACACTGCTGACTAACAAAACACACACAAGTAAGCTCAGGTCAAAACTGTAAAGTGTGGGTGTATTTTCTTATGCACAAGCCTCTTTGGTATGCACGCCCTACAGAAGCCCTCATTATAAACTCCTTCTGAATTGCCCTAGGTTAGAACTAAGCTATCCTTTTCCTTACCCTCAGCTCTGCAAACTGCTTTGTTACTGTATAGTAAAGGCATTTAAAAACTACAACCTAACAGAAGACTAGACTAACACTGACCTTGCTTATTAAATTATACTAAAAATGAATGAGAGAAAGCGAATACTTAAATTCACATTTCAAATCTCCACTTGCTTCTTCATAAGAAACCAATACCCTTGAAGATACTTTTGCAATCCCAGAGATATATCTGTGTTTATAGTGCAAATTTAAATTTAGACAGTGAAACATTTATTGCAGGGCCAAAGAAATTTTTGCTCTTTCCCCTCAAATCTAAAACACATTGGTCACCTATTTAGTCTCCCTTACTGCAGGGTGTAAGCAACCCCAGTCTTCTGTCTCAATATCCCTGCAAGACAGGCTGGATGAAGCTGCCTGAGTCACAGAGAAACCTGCATAAAACTGAAGTCAGGACTTTCAAACACCAAAGTGTTCCTCTAGCCCCTTGACCATCCTTAGGTGCCACAATAAAAATGAGTGAGTACACACCACTTCTCATAAGCAGAGGTTCAAAGCAGAAAGGACAGTCACAGTAAGAGCTGGGTACTTTCCAGAAATACCGCTTTTGTAACCAATTCTCATGTTTAGCATAATGAACTTCTTCTCCTGGAATTCTTAAAGGCTATCACAAGTGAAGAAAAACTGTCTAAAGCCCCAGAACTTGTACTGATTGTTTTTTTTTGAGGGAGGGTGACTGCTGATTTTTTTAGAGGGATCTGTCTCAAAACCTTTCACGAGTGAAGACTGAGATCAGCATGAACTGCTCTTCCCCTGAAGAGCATTAAAAGGGCAGATTAAAAATTTTTAATTGGAGGACCAGCTGTGAAGTTTAACAGATAATTATGAAAGCAATTGCAATGAAAATATTCTGAGGTGATAGGCCAGAATAAAGACATCTACAACACCTAAATTAAAAAGCCAAGTACTGTCTCTCTTTTGAAGCCTATTATCTTACTGCAGTTGTGTGTTTATGACACCAATACCCGTCACAAATGCAAGGCATCGTGGAACATTAATAAATGGTTTTTGCATTTCGAATGTACATGAAAAATCACAGTATTTAGAAATGTAATAATAAAGATGCTAGAATCTATTTGTGGCCATTTTTTTGAGGCTGCAGGAAGCAGCTTGGACAAATATGATAGTACACACCTTCTTTACAGTATATTTTATTCTCAATCCAAGAAATCCACAATTAACCAGATTGCAAGGAATAAACTTGCATTACAGCCAGCTGCTATGTCATCCTGTCATATTTTAATATTGCTTTCCTAGGATATGGGAAATCACATGGAAAATAATTTCCCTAATAAACATGAATCTAAGATGATAGCAAGCACACCAATTACTTTGAGATATACCTGGAAGGACTTTGAAAGCAAATTTAAAGTAAAAACAGTTGACATAAGCAGATCATTTGAAATACCAATCTAGAACGCTTGCTAAAAGCAAGTGCTTACATCTGGAAAATGCAATCAAAGTCTAAAGAGATTAGGCTGAGATGATGTAAAGTTAGAATATTACATGCAATAAGCTTGTTGCTGAAGGGCAGATTTGCTTCTTTTATATCCTTTACTGGAAAACAAAATAAAGAGTATTTTAAATGTTATTTTAAGGCAGGTTGATGATGTCAAACTGGAAGGAAATAACAGACATGGAGATTACTGTTCAGCCCCTGCTAAAACTAAGCAGTGGCCAATATATTACACTGATCATCCATTTAATTTTCATCATTCTTAACTCCTTCCAGCCATTCTTCTCCTATGCTGGTGTCAGCATCCTGGCTTCCTGTTCAGTGTCTGCAGCAGCTCCTCTAAGTCTGGGGGTCTGTCCAGAGCAGAAAGCACAGCTTCCAACCCAGACTGTCAGTCCTGAGTACAATGGAAAAAGCAACTTGAGGCACGGAAGCTGTGGGTATCAGCCCAGAGGCTCTGGCAGGACTGTCCCAGGCACCATGCAGTGACAGAGGAGAGCCCAATGTGCTCACTGGATGGTGAGCAGCAGAGAACAACGTGTGCCACTGCTCCTATACAGGTATTTGTAGCTTTAGCTTGAATAGCCTATCTTCAGAATCCAAATCCTCCAGCTTTCTTCCCTTTCTTCCCATCAATATGGATTTCCCCTGGGTGTCCAGAACAATTAAAGCCTCTCCTACTAATGACTCATGCCATTCTTTTACCCTACTTGGATGGCAGGAAGTTAAAGGTGAGATACTAAGTGACAACTGTAGGCGAGCACATGAGGACAATGAAACTGGTCAGCAACCACAGCCTGTTTCAGACACAGAGCAGTCACTCAAACACTGCTTGGTGACATTCACCCTCTTATCATCAGTATTAAAAAAAAAAAAAATTCCTTCTTCAAATAACTATCATTTTTCTTTTTCTTTTTTTTTCCCCCAGGGCTGCCTTAAATGAAAAACCCTACAGTGACCTGGAACATGTGGTGACAGGCAACTGATCACAGAAATGACCCAGAGCCATCATCTTCACTCCTAAATATCTAACTTTATCTCTTCTACGTAGGTACTTCATTTCTCCAAAGTCTTCATAACTTTTCCCAGTTAATATAACAACCTGCAGCAAGAACTTTCAACAGTACCCAATTAATTCAATAATGCAAGACTCAAAGGTTGTCCCTCCTAGTCTACAACTAACTCCAACTGTATTCTTTAGTGACTGTCCAATTTTCATTTCAAGACAACCCTCTTGTGCTTGCTTGAAAAATGAAAATAAAAAGATTGGCAATCATCTATCATCCACAAACCTTGGCTAAAGCTATTTACCTGGAGGGAAAATGAAGCTTCTCCACAGAGACAGTGGGATCAAAGTCCTTATCTTAAGTATCTCTAAGTCTAAACCAGATAAAGGAAGAGATATAAAATACATTGAAGGTTCAAACTTTAAGCACTATTTTTTGTTATAAATATGAATTAAAATAGTACCTACATAATAATAGTTCATAAGGTAAGTGGCAGGAATTTGGGCAGAAGTCCGTTTTGCTGAATAAGATACAAAATAGTTGAAAACCATATACAAATTAACCACGTTCCCAACACAAATGGTAGCCCAAAGGCTGGCAGAGGAAATCTTTCAGAGGAAATGCTTGAGACAATTGCAGAAAAAAAAAAAAAAGAAAAATACAAAAGTCAAGGGGAAATCAGCATGGAAGAGCTTGGAAGGAAGTGTGTTTAAGAAACGGAAATTTTTTTACAATATTTCTCTGCAGCTCAGAACAGAGGGGAAAAAAAGGACATGAAAAAATAAACTGGGACAGACTCAAGAGTTTCAGCATTTCAGTACTGCAGCGATGTTATGCATTGTGCAGAAGAATGTATTCTGAGGAGCCTTGCAGGATTATAAAACTTGGGCCTTGAAAGATTTAACAGCCACCAAAACTCCGAGTGAAAAGCAACTGTGGTATCATGGATCACAAAGGCATAGCAGTTTGTTTAAGTGAATGAAAACAACATCTGCTGTATGATTTCACTACCACAGTGCATTTCTCTGCTGCTTTCCAAGGCATTGACACAATTCAATTGAACTGATTCTTAGAGAGACTGTGCTCACCAGTAGCACAAACCAGCAATGATCCTCTGGTTTTTGCTCTGCTACATCTAAAGAAAGCCCTGAACTTCCACACTGCTGCTGCTAGCAGCAGCTTATGGAGATGGCATTAAACTGGTATGAACAGAAATGCACTGCCAACCTTTTTCTACATTTTTGCTACTAAATTGAAAAAAAATAAAGCAAAAAGTTTTGCTTCTCTGATTTTCCATGCAGTTTAGTCAAACACTGGGGTCAGCACATTGTGTATAGTTTATTCTTTCTGCTTATATAGCTCAAAACTGTGAAAAAGACTTGGGAAAAAAAAAACAAAAGACAAAGACATCAGTTTTCCTCCATGAACAAAATATTATCTGGAGCAACCATGAGTTTACGTATTTGTGGGGTTTTTCTTAAGTCTGTAAGATTTAAAATCTTAAAAAAATTAATTATGTCTGTAGCCTGTGGAAGGAATGCAGGAATATCAGTAGAAATACACCCTTGCAGCTGCATGCAGTAAGCCCCAGAGCAGCTTGGCTGCTGCAATCTGGGGTCAGCACCAGACCTGGAAGTCTCTGGCAGAAGAGCAGCACTACAAACTTCCTCCAAGAACAATCAAATCTGTAATAAGAATCATACAAACATGAAAAGGTTTGCTGTGCAAGAAAAGGTAAGTATTTATAGAAGAAAAATACATGTTTTACTGAAAAGAAATGTAAACTCCCCTCTGTGACAAGATCAGTTCATCAGTTCTGTTGGTCATTTTAGCTTCCTGTTGCAGATGATCCATTTGATTTCAGAGCTAGCCAGATCTGCAGATCCTCCTTTTCAAAGACATACAAGTAATTTTTCAATTATCCCTGGGTTTCCTCAATGAAGCTTAAAATACCCATTTGAAGGGATCACAATAGCATGCTTTCCAGTCAGGAAGCAGGTCTTTGCCTGAACAAACAAATGGTGATGACCAGGCAAGATGAAGAAAGAGATGTCATTTGTTCATCAGGCTAACACAGAAATATCCCTGTCCCAAGACTGAAAGTGTCCAGACTAATTTTAATGCTCAGCGCTCTAAAGGACTTCTTTGAGCTAATACTGTACCTGTTTCCCAGATGCTGATCCTTGTTCAAATGAAAATCCTTATCCAACTGGAATTAGCAATTACTAAAAATTCAGCCTACAGAGCAGCGGCATCATGAGCTTACTGCAAATAATGAGCTCATTAATGCATTGTATAAATCAAGAGCTTCTAGGGTCATGCCTTATGACCATTAAGTTGATATCCTGAAATCCTGCTAGTTGGAATACATATAAAATTCATACCAAATTCATACAAAACATACAGATGTTCAGCTCACTCCTAACACCACATCTTTTCCTAACTCTGCTTGTCTGCTTTCGTGCCTGAAGAAGTCTAAATCTTGCCATCTCAAATATAAAAGTCAAGTCTCAAACTAACATCCCAAACTTCGCCCAGCTTCATCAGGGCACTCTTTTGTCCCCTTCAGTTCCTCTGGTTAGAGAGGAGAATCTGGACTTGGCTAAGGGGAATTACCTTCCTGTTCACAAAGCCAGCAAAAGATCCTTTAAGAGACACACACACTCTGCACATACCATTTCAGGGTCACTCCAAGGACACTGAATTCAGAAAACATGTCCAAAGGAACCAAGGAACAATGCAAAACCAAATATAAGAAACTAAAGCCCCAGGACACAGCTGGGAAATAGACACGCTGCTGGACACTAATCTCAAATCTGAAATAAAGTTTGGAATTTCCTTCAGGAAAGAGCTGCAATATGCAGAACAGGTCAAGTCACCAGTTGGTGGAGAGGCAAAGAACTGAAGAGGAATCTTTTAAGGCTCAGAAAGGGGCACAATGGGTGCAATCTCTCCACTGAAAATGACAGAGAGAACAACTTCTGGCTCCCCAACTCCAGACACACTGAAATAGTTACTCTGCCAGAGGATGATGGACCCGACTGTAAAGGATATAATGATCCTTTATTAGAGATGCTGACTGCAATGATCATTTAGAAATATCAGTTTTGCAGTCACTGGTCACAGTGCACGTGCAGCATATTTCTTCAAGGAAGTTAATTTTGAGAACAGAAAAAAAATCACGGTTAGACACTCCCATTTTTTTGAGCAAGCACAAAAACTCTGAAAATTCATAATTGTATTTTCAAGTACAAAGAAGGGTTTGCACCTTAAATCTAAACAGTACCCAGCAAAATCACTGAGCCTCTACCCTGACCGTGCCTATATGGGCATATTCAGATCAATTAATGGTAAATGATTGACACTGAAGCAGTGTTGCTCTGGGGTTTTTGTTATTCCAACCTTCTCTAGAATTTCTCTGCTCCTGACACATTCTTTTGCTCTTTGTAGTCCTTCCACAGACAGAACAGCCAACCAAGCACCTTTAATTCATGCAGCAGCTCAGCCTCTCTGCTGAGGGATGGAAGAATGAGTGCAATTAATGAGGCAGGTGCAAAGAGCCCCCCAGCTAGAAGGCAATCTAAGGTAGGTAGGTTTGCCCTGATAACCACTTGCAAGTGGATTCTCTTCTAGCATTATGATGTCATGTTTCGATACCCATTTTGAATTAAAACAACTCTTTGGATTTTATTAACCTTTCATGAGCCACAGACCATTCCATGATCCTCTTGAGGGAGTCAGAGAAACAGCCAAGTGTGTGAGCACTCGCACGTGCTGCAAGATAAAACAAGCATACACTGCTGAGCTGTTGGGACTGGAGACAATTCCCAGACTTCCTTTGAACATTTTTACATCGATAATTAAATCTTTCTTCTTAAAAAAAAAAAAAATCTTTCGCACTTATCTGTGAAAGACACCAGCAAATATAGAAAATGCATTACATAAATACCAGTTTCACACACAGAAGACACAATAAACCACGGACTGAATACATTTTGTCTTTCAATTATGACAAAAGTTTTTAATTGGTGACTAAAAGCTCATTAAAAGTAGCTTAAAAGTCAGCAGTGTTCCTTTACAATCATTTATTTTACATTAATTGTCCTATCTCTAGCTACAAGTATGGATTCTGCAAATTCATATCATGCAGTTTATAAACCTGTCTGCCTCAGTTTGCACATAAGAAAAATTAAATTGTACAAATCACTGCTCTGTTACCATTTGGAGTGGCAGATGTCCAACTGCCAGCCGTACAAGTATTGAATATGAAGCACTAATTACAGAGTAATCAAATGCTTTGTTAAACCATATTTAAGAATTTTATTGTCGCTTAATAACTACACACATATTAGTAGATAAACACACATGTGGACCATTAGCACAGCATCTGCCAGGTTTTAAGCATATCCATAACTTGATGGATAAATAAGAACTGATGATTGGAGAAATCAACTTTTCACGAGCCTTCGACCCCATCTTTCAACGAAGGCTGGTGGGAAAACTGAATATTAAGCTGTCATGAGGTAACAGGTAGAGTTGCATCATGGACGAAAGATAAAAAGCAAGGAAGAATTAAAAAACATATACAAATCATTAGTGGTGGCAAAATGCATCAAAACAGTGTGACAAGATTACCTTTAGGCTTAGCCGAGAATGTACTTTTACAGCCTAGGAAAGGAAATAAATTAGTGCAACAGTATTTGCCACTCATTCAAAATCAAATAGAAAGAAATGAAAAAAAAAAGGTGACAGCAGAGGCCATTTGGCTTATGATTTTGCTTCTGCTATATTATTCTTTGGAGAAAGGAACCTGTCTTTCAACTTCTTTTTGTCTGCAGCATAAAAAGCAAGCTAGAAGTGTTCATCCTAAAATGCACCGCACAGCTGAGCACTGCTCTGCACACTCCACTTGACTTCACACTCATCATCAATTAGTTTAATGCTTCCTTTATCTTTTTGCTCACAGTGTCCCTTCAGTTGAGGGAGCTCCCTCGAGAAGCCAGATAAACTTCCAGAAGAAAGATTGATGTGGTTTCCTCCAATGAGGTCATTAAATTTACACACTCAAATCCCTTTCAGTCTTAAAGTCTACAGGCCTGTGACATTGTCTTCTGTTAAACCACTCTTTAGAACTCATCTGTGTCATGTCATCTTGAAATCGCTCCAGCTCAGCCAGGCAGTTGGGCGGATCACACCCAATTAAACCGATGATGTTTCCTTCATCTGCCACTTCATCACTGAAAGAACAGGCAGAGCACTGAAAGAACAGAGGGCAGACAGTTGGCTTTGTTTTAGTTTTCTTACTCTCACGTAGAGAGTACCTAGCCCAAGTCTCTGGCTGCTTTCCAAAGCCTCTGGCAAAAAAGGCAAAATGCAACAGGACACCCATGAGGAACAAGTGACAAATCCATACGTGGCAGTACAAATTCAACATTAATGACATTATTCTAAGTTCAACTAAATTTTGCAAGTTTTTATGTTTTAAAGTGATACCCATGGAAAATAGAGATCTGTGCATCTTTGGCAGCTGTCTTCTCGAGCAGTGCCTAAAAAGAAACAACAGTATTTTTGTGTCACTGTTCATAGTGTAGAGAATGCTTGGATCGCACTCCATGCCATCCATGATGTGAGGTATTGAGATATTTCACATTGAACAACACAAGTAACAGTAATCTTATCTCTATCTCTTGTCTGAGGCAAAAATCAGAAAGCTTTAAGGAAGTGGAACAAAAATAGCTAGAAACATGGGCATATTCTCATGACATGGGTGGGTTTTTTTCCTAAATAAGAGTCCCATAAGGAAATCCCAGTTACAAGAAGTCACTTACCAGATCTCTAATGAAAACAAAATCTAATGGATTTAACTCTGGTAATGATAATAATAATAATAACAATATATATTTTCTTATACGAAGATATCAGAACATGCTGAGACAAGACCAGAAGCCAAGAAAGAAACAATTCCACCAATTCCTTGAGAAGCCTGAAGCAATGTTCTAGATGCTTGCTGCTGCAAATGCCAGCATAAGGATATACTATCTCTAAACCAGTCATGTTGTAGATGATGCATATTGCTCGTGGACAGTGATAGCTCAAGGCAACATAACTGGAAACATGACTCAAGTTTGATCCAAACTGGAACGCAGCATTCTGTTGATAACAACAACAACAAATTCGCCCCCGTCATTCTCCTGACTGAGAATTATAAGTCCTCATGTACCACACAGGGCTCCTTGGAATCTAAAATATTTTTTTGGATTGGTACTACTCTATATGCTTTCAGCAAAGGGAATATGTGAAGATCAGTTATATTCACTCATCATATTCTACAAGAGAAACTCTTCTTACAGGGATGACTGAATGCAAAAAGGGCAAGGCTCCTGTCATAGACATTCCCATCAAAACAGACCCTCAAAACCCAGTGCAACGTGGGCTAAACTGGCCTGAAACATCAACCCTGCTAAAATAAGGAGTAAGCTGCAACATTTGAGTGGTAAGTGTTAAAACCCACAACTTATATTTGCTCTTTTTCTATTTGCTTATGTGGGAGGATGGTAGGTTTATCCTTTACTATTATTCCTTAATTAAGTGTACAAAGTTTGGATAATTCAGCTTTCAAGCACTGGGTCCTGGCAAGGTTTAGTTTGAAAGAAGGAAAAAAAAAAATCACGTCTACTACTTCCCCTCCAGCTCACAGAAGTCAATCAATCAGAAACCCTGGAAAAGGGATTACTACACAATACAATAGGTTTGATCAATGAGGGATATAAGACTCATTTTAAAGCTTAACAGAGTTAAGCTTGCAAAACAATTCTTTTCAACTTGTTTTCCATTTCGATTGGTTTAATATTCTACAGACAGATGTAGAGCAGTTAGTCATCCACCTCCACAGGGAAGAAAAACTGACTAGGTGAAGACTCAGAAAGGCAAGAAAAAAGCATTTTTCATTATTAAAAAATGAACTTTTGAATACATGTCATTGTGTTTGGGATACATCAAGGGAATGCAAGTATGAAGTGCTACACCACCACCTTACCTCACTTCCACATCTCTCACTACATAAGATTGATAAGCTGCCATCATTTACACTAGCTCCTTAAGGAGTGAATAGCAAGGAACTGCATGTGGGCTTTTGGAACACAACGTAGCAATTTTGTACTAAAAGTAGCATGTTAAAACCAAATTGCTAAATGGCACAAAAATGCAATTCGCACAAGAAGCTTTCTGTTTGGTTCTTCAGTCAGCAACCTATTTGGTTTGGACCTGCCAGCATTCTTCAATCTTTGGGCCTCCAAAGTTTCTTATAAATTATTAATCACAAACACTTAATGCAAAAATTTTTACATGTAATCAGCTTTACCTGAGTGGTACCAAGTCAGAAACTGATTTTCACTCTTCTGTAAGGTAAAACTTCAGCGAGTATCCCCACAACATTTATTGCCTCAGACCCTGAAAGCATTCTGACAGAATCACAGCTGAAGAAAATCTAGCCCATCTTGGCATCTGGACTGAAATTAGCTGCTGTCAAGCTAAGCCTTCACCTTACTGTTTTGCATTTTAAACTTTGACCATTTAAATGCTTTATCTTACAGCACAGCCCTTATATACAGTTTTTTTCAGTGCAACTGACAGACGAACAAACCATGGTCCCAAACACCAAAACTATATGGAGGGACCAGACCTTGTATAATTACTCCCTTTTTCTTCAGAACACAAGCCTTTCTGCCTCCCTTTACTCTCATCCTCTTCCTTCTCCCGAATAATCCAAAAGCAGACAAAAAGTATCAGTTAACAAAGCTAACAATGCAGGGATTATTTAAAAAATTTACATGCTAGTCAAATTTATTTTTACATTAGTGAAACAACAGAACTTCCTCTTCCCTATGAGAATTATCTCACAAATTATGCTTGACAACAAGGAAGACACAAAAATACACACTCTGCAAAAGCCTCATTCTATTTAAACTTCTAAGTTTTCCCTTTTTAAGAGTATTTAATTTTGTTTCCTTTTCAGCCAGCCTGACTCTTCTCAGCCATAAATCTACACACCAACTTCCTTTCCCCACTGAGCTTCTAAGCTGCTTATGCTGCCGTTGTTCATTTCAGATCCTGTTCTCCTTCCTATTCCTCGTGAAGCCTCTTTCACAATTATTCACTTTGGATCCTCACCCATGTCCGTGTTTGCAACCAGGAGTGACAGCTTGGCATGGATACCCAGAACCCTTCATCTTCTGCATGCCAAGCTCTAGAAGCATCCCAGCTATGTGAAAGGCCTCTACAGACTGCCCACTTCAAACACTTCAGGGTAGGTGAGCCCGATCGCTTTAGCACCCAGAGCCCCAACACTTCAAAGGCAGCCACCTACCTCATACGTGTGAAAGTTTTTTGTAGTACAAGGGTGTCTGCCAGGCAGCAGCACATAATTATAACTACTACACCCTTTAAAGCCACTGCCCAGGGTACAAAAATATTTAGTTTTTTAACAAAACCTCAGTGATGTAGGGCTTGATCTTTTATTACCTGCAAGACACTCCTTTCCCAAGCACCTGATGGATGACCCTGTAGTTGAAGCCCCTTCTTTCTTCCCCTAAAACGTGCTAAATCCGAACTGTTTCTAAATAAGAGTTTCGAGGTCAAAGCAATGGCCTGCTCTCTTGCCAGTGCTCTGAGCTACCCTAAACAACAACCACGGCCAACAGTGACCCTTCATGCCTCGCTTAACTCCTACCACCTGCAGCCTCAGAGCCACCTGACTGATGATGGTCATCACAAGGCACCACAGCTGGGGAAAGGTGTCTTCCCTGGATGAAGACGTATCTCGCACAGGAAGACACCGTGTCTTCCCTGGATGAAGACGTATCTCGCACAGGAAGACACCTTTTCTCTCCCTGACCAGTTTCACCTGGTTTGACCGTCCAGGCTGGGCAGATGGTTGCGCCTCAAGGGGAGCAGAGCAGCAGACCCGTGTCACGGCGCGGCACCCCGAGCATGACTCCAGCGAAAACCCCTCTCTTCACCCATGCCTGTGGTGCCACACAACCACCCCGGCTCCCGTGAAAACCCCCAGGACCCACCTCACGGGCCACCCCATCGCAGCCACCCCCGCAGGCCCCCGGCACCCCCGCACCAGCCCTGCCATCCCTATGACCACAGGCCGAAAGGACAGGCTTGGGATGGGGGCCCAAACAACACGCTGGGGAGAGAGCGGGTACACCACCCCGTGCTTCCGACACGGATTTGGGGGTGAAGGCGGTACAAAACACCCATTTCCCACCCACCAGGGTTGGCTGAGGGGCAGCGGCACCGCCACCCCGCAGGAAAGAGGGGCCAAGGAGGAGGAGGGATTCCCCCGCCGCGGGGAGAGAGCAAGAAGGGCTACGGAGAGGGAGAAGGAGGCGGCGGTGGGACACGGCCCCCGGGGCCGGGGCAGGAACCGGGGCCGGAGCGGCCACTCACAGAACTCGGCAATGTAGTAGGAGACGGCGTAGTTCTCCTCGCACCATTCCAGGGTGGAGGTCGGCGTACCCCAGTAACCCTCCCGGTCGGCGGCCGGAGCCATTGCGGCGCCCGCTCCAGGCTAGAGCGGAGCCAGGGCACTGGGAGCGGAGGGAGAAGGGCCCGGAGCGCGGCGGCGGCGGCGGCGGCGGGAGGGCGGGCGGGGCCGGCGCTGGTCCCGCCCGCCGGGGCGGAGCCGCGGTCGCCATGGGGATGGGCTGCGGCCTGTCGGAAGGAAGCGGGGACGGAGAAATGCGTTGTGGTGAAAAACGTGGATACGGGGAAAGTCTGTGGGGAAACACCCGCGCGGGGCATGCTCGGCTCTCAGGGAACCCCTGCGATGCTGCTGTGAGGATGAGGCGGGACGTGCAACATCACGGCGCTCTCCTTACCCGCTTTTCAGGCCGGTCTGGGGGCAGTGAGGAGGTTTCCTCCCTCAGCTTTCCACTCTGGTTTTACTTACAGACTTCATGGAGTGTTTGTAAGGCGAGCGAGGTAGCGTGCTGCCTTCACATTGTTGAAACACAGCTTCACAGCATCCATCGTACAATGGTTTGGGTTGGAAGGGACCTTAAGGACCATCGAGTTCCACCCCCCTGCTATGGGTAGGGACACCTTCCATTAGACCAGGTTGCTCAGAGCCCCATCGGACCTTCCTTTGACACTGCCAGGGATGGGGAATGCCAACTTCTCTGGGCAGCCTGTGCCAGTGCCTGTCCCCCTTCGCAATGAAGAATTTCTTCCTGAAGGCAATGAAGAGGCAAGTGCTCCTCATACTCGTGGGCTGGAAGAAGGAAGGAGGTTTTTTATAGCACTGCCTACTAAATGGGGGTTTTCCTCTCCTCCGATGCCTTATTTAGTTTCCTCAGTGCTTACTACGCGTACTATACTTACACCCGTAATATGCGAAGTGCTTCTCAAGCAGAGTTGGTATCCAGAGGCAAGTACAATCTAAAAATGGAAAGACTTGAGACACAAGGGAAAAGAATAAAGTGTACCAGTAAAGGCCTGATAGTACTGTGTGTTTTGTTCTTCAGAAGGCGATCCAAAGATTTGAGGAGAAGCTTCAGGCAGACCTTGGGGGCTGTGCACAGTTCTTACACACTGCTGGCCGAATTTATTATTCAAAGCAGAATTTATTATACCTGCATGTAAACCCACAGACTTCTTTTTCCACATCTTATTTCTTCTCACCTTTCCTTATGTAAGCTGAGAAATGCCAGTCTAAACACAGACCTTTCCTACTGTAAATACTGCTGTTTCAGAATGTATACATCTATCTTGAAGACTATCTTGCCTTCTGAAGTTCAGTTTGTATACAATTACTTCCAGCATCAGGTAGAGATGTATTTAACATATATCACTACTTTTCATCACACTACAAAGCAGTAAAATAAAATTTATTTTAGTGACAGCGGTGACAATACACCTAAATTGTCAAAACATCATCAAAATCCCTGTGGATTTTTATATGCAGACCTGTCTTCCTATATTTTTCAGACCTAGATTACTTCCACAGATTTAGACTTTCAAGACTGGGGTTTGGAAGAGTACCAGACTGATTAAGATACATAAAACTGGCTGTAAACAATGAGGAGGATTCTGGCCTGTTTGATGTACTTTAGCTTTTCAAGCTTTTGAAGGTATAATATAATATATTATATATATTATATATTATATAATATATTCCTTATATAATAAGGAAGCTTGTAGAGCTCTGATTTTTTGTTCTCATGGTAAACAATTTTAATATTAGAAGTTCTTGCAGAAAAAGAATGAAAAATTTGAAATTGCAGTTGTTCAGAAACTAAGGAGATAATTATCAATTATTTTAAAGATTAACTAATAGTTAAATATTAAGTATTTACTCCTCAGGAGCAAAAATGGCAAAAACGTGGAAAAATGTGGGCAATTTTTACAATATTGAATTATGATTGGCTTTAAATAAACAATAAAAATATTGGTGCTTGTTTCTTTTCTCATCATGTGCATGCTGGCCATGGGAAGATTTTCCATCACACTAGAAAAAGAAGTCAGACATGAAACTAGCTTTAAAACTGGGGGAGATAAATTAAGGAAGGGTTTTATGTGCTAGATACCAATAATGTAGGTTGTCATCCATTCTGATTTCTGGAGATATACAAGAAAATTCATAGCTAGGCCTTAATTTCAGTCACTGGGGAATTTTTATTTATTTGGTGTGTTTCTGGAGTATTCTCCATCACAATATGCTTTTACTTCTGGCTTGTTCTGTGGCTTGGTTCTCTGCATTTGAACTCAGATGAAACTTTCAGTCACTGCAATCAGAAGGTTAGTATCGAAGAGGCAGTCCCAAACTATTATATCAGATGCTTTTTTTCCCCCTGAAAATGTTTTGTAGAGGTAAACTTGACATCCACAAAACCAACTTTGACTGCTTCAAGTGTTACGAGAATACATATTAAAATCAGTACTTTTCCTCTGTAACCTTGAGCTGTGCCTTGTTCCGTCCATTACTGCGCTGGATATAATGTTACAGCCTGAAATTTTTTGCATCTAAATGTGGTCTGTCTGATTAAAGGGTCAAATCTACCTCTGTCCAGGCATTGGGTTTTCTTTGTCTGATCTGTACAACCTATGGAGGGAATGTCTTGTTTCTGAAATAGCGAAAACCAAACAGAGCTACTGAAATGTTTATTTTCAGTATAAATAAAAATGTGCTTGTCATGCCAATGGAGTAAGTTTCCTGTGGCCTCAGGTTGCCTGTGGCAAAGGATCCTCTTTCCATACAGTTTAATGTTGCCCTGAAACCTTATGGCTTAACTTATCAGGGGTAATTGAATCATGTCAGTTTACACCACTAGAGGGATATGTCCTGTCACTTTCGTGTGTGGATCCAGTAATATTTTTCTTGGGAGTGGGAAAGAGCTGCTGTTCAAGAATGGCACGTGTTCAGCTCGTTGTGATCAGGTAAATTCAGGGAATGACACCTGAGGAACACTTTTATCTTTCTCTGCTCTGTGCAAACACTTCATCATGGCTTGTGCTGCTGGTTGTTTTATTTGTGCATAAAATGAGACCCAATAAGCAGATTGTTTAGAACTCATTATGGAGACATATGTTGGGGGAAGGTTGTACTTAATCTCTCTCTTCAGTGTATTTGTGTAAAGGGGAAGATAAAATTGATATAAAATCTTGAAGATGTTTTCACTGCTTGGTTCTCATAATGTGAAAATAAAGATATCAGTCACAAAAATAAAACTGAATTTTGTCCTACATATTGCCTGTTCAAATTTTACAGGTAATTATCCCAGAATGGTTTAGCTTGGAAGGGATCTTAAGGATCTTCTAGTTCCAACCCCCACCCCCACTGTAGGCAGGGACATCTTTCAAAAGACCAAGTTGCTCAAAGCCTTGAACAGTTCTAGGGATGGACATCCACAGTTTAACTGGACAACCTGTTCCAGTGCTTCACCACCCTTACATAAAATAATTTCTTCTTACTATCTAATCCAGTTCAAAACCATTGCACCTTTTCCTGAGACTCCATGCCCTTGTCAAAAGTCCCTTTCCCGCTCTCTTGGAGCCCCTTTATGTTGCTGTTCACAACACACAAAGAACGAGGCAGGCAGCAGAAGGTCAGGCAGGAAAGCTCTATTTTAATTTTTCTGACTCCATCTTATATACATTTGTACAAAAGGCAAGAGATTGGCCACACAGGTTGCCACCTCTTTCACCTGGATGGTGAACATCACCATCAATCATATTTCTCCTCCCAGAGGAGGAATATGTAAACAAATTAGATAAGTTCTAAAAATATACATCATTTTCTTGAAGCTGCATGAGAATGAAATGGAAACACTGAAAAGCAGGCAAACTTAGGGCGACACCTTTAAGTACTGAAAGGAGCAGTAAAGTCTCTCTGGAGCCTCCTCCAGCCTGAACAATCCCAACTCTCTCAACCTGTGTCCACAGAAGAGGTGCTCCAGCCCCCTAGGCATCTTATGAACAGGTCCCTCTTCTAAGGCCTCTTCTTTATTGCGTCGTAGCATTTATACCATCTTACGTGTGGAGTCCTGAGTCATGACTCTCAGCTCTAAGGTCTTACTTTCCATGATAAGGTTGGTTTCTAAATGCTGCAGCTCCAAATGTTATTATTGGAAGTTTTCTGAATTGCCAAGTCTATACTGGTTACAGGAAAAGGGCATCAACACCTCTAGATTCTGCAAGCCCAATCCTGTGTAACATGTAATTTATCCCACTGATTTATATGCAAATATCATGAGTAAGATGCTAAAAGTAGGATTATAAGAGATTGAATCAGACTCTGTAATGTGCCCTGCAGTTTGAGGGCCCTTTATGAGCACTGGTGCTGAGATGATGATAATTACACCTGGAGTATTATCATGGTAAGTTATTGGCACCTGCATGAATAAAAAAACAGAAGTTGTTTCCTGACATCAGGAAGGATCTGATACAAGAAACTTTAATGGACTTTAACAGATCTGATTGCCTGCTCATTGCTAGGTAAAGCAGAAATGCCTGTGCTGGAGTTAAATGGAGTCAGGCATTTGTAAATTATCATCAAGGGAACTCATGTCCTAGAGCCATATAAATATTCATAATTTCTCCAGTGTAATATGGCTGTTCTTAGTCATATTTTCAAGGCTATTGTTGCATTTTGGCAACTGATTGCGGTGTTGAATGACAGCATTGCGGATTGCAGCTCTGTGGATGCTGCGAGCACCCAGCACTGATGGCCTCAGATATGAATAAAACCACCTGAAAAGTGTTAGAAAGTATTGATGGAAACAGGGGCTCCTGAGTGCGGATATTTAGGGAAGGAGGTGCGACTTGCTAGGGACAGAACATTCCCTCATTCAGAGGATGGTTCAATCCTACAATCAATCCTCAAAGCAGATTTTAGGGAGGTACTTTCTCCTCTCCACCCTTTTTCAGCAAAAGTCTGTCTGCTCAGGTCTGTCAAGATGTATCCCAAACCCTTTAAAATCAAAAGCTGAGACAGGTGATATCATCCACAGCAGGCCCTATTTTACCAAAATGAGGATGTTTGCTTTCTTGTAGCAGTGGATTAAGCTGAAGCTTTTCTGCACCTGGTGGTTACTGCTCTGCAAGCACAGAGACTGCGTAGGTGTCTCCAAGCACCTGTAGCTTTCAACCCGTTGTACTAGTTTGAACTAAAATTCACGTCATTTTGCACTAATTTTCAAGGTTGAAATTGGTAAGGGAGGAGATAAACCTGCTGTTCATCCATTCCCAAGAGAGAAGCACTTGACACAGGGAGAATTGTGGAAGGAGAGCTCTTCTCCACTTATCAGAGCTTAATTCACCCTTGAATCAGAGCCCTTACCAGCTGCAAAATGTCTATGGTAAATGTACAGTGGTTTAAGCTGAAATATAAATGAAAATCTGTCAAGGGAAGGAGAATTTTCAAAAGCACAAATGGCATGTGCCTCAATCTCATTGACCCTCAAAGGAGTCTGGGAATGGGTTTGCCTTTGTGCTTTGGAATTCTTCTAGTGCTTTAAAATAGCAAAAGCAAATGCCATAACAGTTCATTGTTTACACTTGTAAACAGCTTTCTCTTTAGGAAAAAACATAGCAAGCTGTCTTTTCCTGCCTCCTAATTTACATACCGAGATCTCAAAATGAAAAGACTCACACAAAGTTTGTAACAATATTTAAGTGTGTTAATTTCAGTTTGGGTCCTGCTTTACAGGCTCAGTTCACTTTCTTAAAGGCTGGCATCTTGTGTCATTGGAGATTCAGAGCAATGGCTGAAGGCCAGGCAGGATGCTCTGGGATCACTGGAACTTGTCTACATCCAATATCATATCCCATATGGTGCTCAGGTGCTTTGTCTCCAAGGGCATTAAATGTCTATGATTTTATGAACTGAATTAAGCTTAGATGCCTGGCTTTTTGGCTGCATGAAGTTAGGTAAGATTATGAATCTCAGGTCCTTACTCTTTTCTGAAAAAGAACTCTGCTTTGGTTTGGGGTCAGTGAAGCTCCTATTAGGTTTTCTGTACTCACAGCATCCATGGAAGGTTCATACCTAATTGGCTCGTGGACTTGTTTTGACCTCAGATGGCTGGAATTGAGGCATTTAAGGAAAGCAATCTCACTTAGCAACATAAAATCATGGAATCATTAAGGTTGGAAAAAACCTCTAACATCTCTGAGTCCAAATCTTAATCTGCCTTCACCATGCTCACCACTAAGCCATGTCCCCCAGTACCACATCCACAGGTTTTTTGAACTTCCAGAGATGGTGATTCCACCACTTCTGTGGGCAGCCCGTTGCAGGAATGGGAATCCCAATGATATAAGGGTTACTTAAGGCAAATTTTGAGGGAAAAATATTGTCAAGAAGCAAGAAACTGGCTGGAAGACAGGCTAATCTGGTCTGTGAGGGAGAAAGGCTGAAACTTTTTTATCCAAAAACAGCAGTAGGAATGGATTTGGAATAATTAGCTGTTGCCAGGTTTCCCCTTTTCTTATAACTTTCAGTTGAAGGAAGAAAGCGCCCATAAACCATGTAATTAATCAGTCAGTGTCTGAACATGGAAGGTGATTTATCATACTCTATATACCCTGTCCATCCAATTGTGCACTGCTTGTCACTTGGTCTCATGGACAGTAAAAGAAATTCCTTATATTCCTACTCTCGAAAAAAAATCACTGGAACAAAAAGAGAAAACCACTAGGAACAAGCAAAATCTCAGTGGTAAGCAGATGCACTTATATTAAAATGTCAAATGCTAAAAAAAAAATTAAAATTTTGAAATATCTTCAGTTGTACTGTGCCAACAGTGGGGAAGGCAGCTGCTATTATTTTCCTTGATCTCTAGGAAAATGGCATATTTACACCAACCATATGCAAATGTTTCTATTTAACCTGGAAACGAAGCACATTCTGCTCATATAACGTTATATTTCTTTCATTTACTGCAGGAAGGAGGAGGAAAGGAAAGATCAAGTCATTATTTACTTGACAAAATCCTTTGTTACTTTTCTGGGTATTAGTAAATTACCAGTGGGCTAATCAACTTACATCTCAGCCAAACTCTTTTCTTTAACAAGTCATTAATAAAAGAGGCTGCTTAGATAATTCAAATTTACTTTATTAGCGTATCTTGGATATTTCAGACCTATGAACGAAAGGGGGATAGAAGGAAACACAAAGAAATACAATAATGCATTTCCACTTCCCACTTTCTTCTGGGGTGACTTGTGTCCCTCCATTTCCAGAGTAAATTCTTGATGAGCTGCCTCAGTAGGACAGCTCATTACTAGACAGGGTAAGAAGGACATTTTATGGAGCTTTTCTACCAAGGACCCTATTTTATTGTGGCATCAGCTAAGAAGAAGTAGAGCTGATGTCATGGAAGTGAATCATAGAATCACAGAATGATTTAGGAAGGAAAAGACCTGTTAAGATCACCAAGCCCAACCACTAACCCAGTACTGCCAAGCCCACCAATAAATCATGTCTCTAAGTGCCACACCTATTTGTCTTTTAAATCCTTCCAGGGGTGGTGACTCCATCATTTCCCTTTGATGGAACAGGGTCACCTGTTTCAAAATGTGACAATCATTTTGGTGAAGAAATTTTTCCTGATATCCAGTCTAAACTGGGGAAGAAGACCCACCTGAATGAACAGGAAGTTTTCACTGGAACTCTGGGAAAAAAAAAGAATTTGTGACCTTTGGAAGAAGGGGCAGGCTACTCAGGAAGAGTACAAGAATGTCATTAAGTCATGTAGAAAGAAAATTAGAAAAGCAAAAGCTCAGCTAGAATTCAATCTGGCCACTGCTGTGAAAGATAATAAGAAGTGTTTTTATAAACACACTGACAACAAAAGGAGGGCCAAGGAAAATGTTCACTCTTTATTGGATGCAGAGAGGGACATTATCACCAAAAATGAGGATAAGGCTGAGGCACCTAATACCTTCTTCACCTCAGTCTTTGGCAGTAAGACCAATTATCTTTAGGACAACTGGCCCCCTGACCTGGTAGATAGGGGTGGGGAGCAGAAGAGACCCTCGCTAACCCAGGAGAAAGGGCTGGGAAGAGTCCTGTTTAATACGTTTATTGATGTTCTAGGTGAGGGAATCAAGTGCATGCACAGTAAGTTCACAGATGATACCAAGTTGGGTGGGAGTGTTGATCTGCTGGAGGGCAGGTGGGCTCTCCAGAGGGATCTGGACAGGCTGGATCCATGGGTCCAGGCCAACCCCTTGGGTCACAACAACCCCCAGAACTGCTACAGGCTGGGGGTAGAGTTGCTGAGAAACTGCCCAGTGAAAAAGGACTTGCAGGTGCTGTTTGATAATCAGCTGGCTGATCATGAGCCAGTGTGGTCCCGGGTGGCCAAGAGGACCAATGACATCTTGGACTGTATCAGAAATAGTGTGGCCAGAAGGACCAGGGCAGTGATTGTTCCCTTGAACTCATGCACACCTCAGATCCTGTGTTCAGTCCTGAACCCCTCAGGACAAGATATTGAGATGCTGGAATGTGTCCAGAGAAAGGAAATGAACCTTTGATCTAGAGAGTGAGTCATGTGAGGAGTGGCTGAGGGAGCTGGGAGTGTCCAGTCTGGAGATAAGGAGGTTCAGGGAAGACATTATGCTCTCCACAACTACCTGAAAGAGGTTGTAGCCAGATGGGGGTCAGCCCATTCTCCCAGGGAACTAGGGACAGGACAAGAGGACATAGGCTTAAGCTGTGCCAGGGGACGTTCATTTTGGACATCAGGAATAATTTCTTCACTGAAAGGGTTGTCAAGCATTGGAATGGGCTGCCCAGGGAATGTGGTTGGGTCACCATCCCTGGGAGTGTTCAAGAAACCACAGGATGTGGCACGTAGTGCTATGGTTTAGTGGCAGTGGTGATGTTTGGTCAAAGGCTGGACTTAATGATCTTGGAGGTCTTTTCCAACCTTAATGATTTTTTGATTCTATAACACACCAAAATTCATAGGTGTGTCCCATCAAAACTTCTGGTGAGAGTGGGTCCATCATGACACACTTTTCTGAAAAGTTTCATCCAGAAGTGTGACATAATTATTTAACTGCGATGTGAGTTACCTGATTATAACATATAAAGCTACATAATGGGCAGGAATCATAAACTGAATTCTGCCTGTTTTAAAGCATTATGACTACAATGGTAAGTCAATATAATATAATACTGAATTCCTGTCTCAGACAACAACTCCTTGCATTGACTGCTGAGCATGGCAGCTGTGGACAGTCTGAATCACTCAGTGGTTGAGTTCAAATGCCACAGTAGGTGTGACCTAAAAGTTAGGCAATGCTTATGTATGGTTTAAATTGGACCCAATATGCTTAACACAAACCGTAGAACACCCTCCATGAACACTGTGATTTCTGTGATCTATATTAATATAGCTTTGTAGCTTTCTGGTAGAACTTTGAGTGTGGCTGTCTCAGGAAAATGGATACAGTGACTTCTTTGCAGGCTAGATTTTTCACTTTGCAAGTCTAGCCTCATCACCTGTAAAATAAGAAAAACACCCACAGAATAAGACCTGCTGGTTCTAGGACTGGCTTTTCTCTGGGACCGTTGCTGAACAAGGGTGGGGACTGAATTGTGTGCATCAGTTTTGCTACCTAAACCAGGTTCCCTGTTCACGAAGAGGTGCAACTATCACAGGTTAAAGTAGTGCTGATGCTTGAATAAAAGAGGAATAAAATTCAGTGAGACTCCAGCACAGATTTGCTGGTCTGTCATGCCAGTCTTCCCAAAGAAAGCAACAGTGCACTCAGAGGTCACTGTCATGCATCAGCCCATTTGGTCAAAGGCTAAGCAGTGCTTCTGGATGAATTTAATTGCTTTTTTTAAAGCTGTCAATTCAAAGATGCTCTCTACTACCCAGAGCTCCTTATGTACCAGAGCCAACCAGAAACAGCTGAACACCTTCCTCCTTGCATTCCTTACTCCTGTACTTAAAAGGAGCATATCTACCTACTGTTTCCATTGTCAGGGACTGTGCTATTCACATGACCGTCTCCAGTTTTGAAGCCAATGCTCTCAGAAGGCTTTGGAGGCCAGACTGCTAATCCCCTGACAAGCAAGTGTATTTCTTGACAGTGTGATTGGTATTGGCCCATGGCCCTTAATGGCTTGGCTCTCTGACAGCTGGCAGTGATTTTCTGATGGCTGTAGCCCCATCACATGCCCCCTGACAGCAGCAGAATAATATTCTCATGCCTGCGATAATGGCAAATATGTTTGGAAAGCTCATGAATAAAATTCCCTTCTCTGTCTCTTTTTATAACTCTGATGTGCTTTTCTGTTGCCCAGTTTCTCCTTGTATTTTTTTAACCCTCACTGCACACTTATTTTCCCCACTCTGTTATTATTCCTCATGTTATTGGAGTGGCCAGGACAGACACTTCTAATTTCTTTCTTTCCCAAGAGTCAATGCTCATTCTTTTGGTCATTAAGCATTATTCCCCAGATATTGTTGGCAGGAGGCTGAGTCCTGTATGAAACTGCCATGCAGAGCCCCTCTTAGTTTACTCCTACCAGCTTCTAACAATGCTGGTTCCATCTTCCATCAACCTTGCTTGCCAGCTTTGCTATTTATTTTCAAAACATGCCTTTGACTCTGGTGTGTTTTCTCAGGAAAGTTTGGCCTTGGTTCCACAAGCCTGACATACCTCCTAATTTGAAAGTGCAGAGAGGAACCTTGGGTACAGGAGAGGCAGGGAAAGGTGAAACCATGGTATTAAACCTGGTTTTAATTTTTGCCCCAGCTCAGGGACAGTAGGGTTTGCACTCAACTGAACAGGAGGGGGTTGGGACTTAGGGCTCATCTACATGACTAAGCAGGACTCAAGGAAGCATAGTCTGGGGATTTTCTTAGTGGAACTGACCTATTATCCCAGAGAGACTGGCCAAGAGAGAGAGAGGGAGGGAGGAAGGAGATTGCTGCCAGTATGTAGGAAACCTCCTGTTTCAGCAGTCTGGGATATAAGATTTATTCTCTAGGGGTTCTGGGAAGATCAGAAAATAGATTATCTTGCAGTTTGCAATAGCCCCTTCAAAAAGATAATGTGCTCCTAAATCGCAGAATGGCAGAATGGTTTGACTTGGGATTGACCTTAAAGATCATTTTATTTCAATCCCACAGCCATGGACAGGAACACCTTCCATTAGACCAAGTTGCTCATAGCCCCAAATGAACAGACTTACTTCTTTTTCGAAGGTGGAACAGCACTGCACAAACCAAAGAGGTACCATTGTGCATCACACCCCAACTGGACCCCCCTCTTTTCATACCTGTCTTACAATTGCATTCATTTTAGCTGTGCTGAGTGGTGCTCAACAGTTTTGGCTGCAAGGCTGAAGCAGTTTCTAAGCTCTGCTTGCTGTCTGAAAAGAGGACTCAAATCATAACATCATAGAAACATTTAGGTTATGAAAGACCTTTAAGGTCATCGATTCCAACTGCTAATCCAGCACTGCCAATTCCACCTGCTCACCTGTGTCTTTGTGCTTCTTTGCAGAGGCACTAGTTCCTACATAAAGTTCTTGAAAATGTAGTTAGGACAAATTTCTGTTCTGTGCCACGTGGGTCTAAAATTAAGAACAATGCCCTGCAATTTCCTCCCTTTGCTGCATGTGTTGTTGCTAACAAGGAGCTGTCCCAGGGGATCTTTATTTCCATAGAATCATTGCGGTTGAAAAACATCTCTAAGATCATCAAGTCTAATTGTTGACCCAGCATTAAACAATGTGTCCAAGTGCAACATCCACATATCTTTTAAATCCCTCCAGGGATGCTAACTCCACCACATCCCAGGGCAGCCTGTTCTAATGCTTGACAACCCTTTCACTGAAGATATTGCTCCTGATATCAAATCTAAACCTCTCCTGGCACAACTTGAAACCATTTCCTCATGTCATATTGCTTGGTACCTGGGAAAATAGGTTCCTAATGTAGGGGGCTTTTGTTTCAATGATGGAACTCCAACTGTCTTATCCATATTGCAGGAGGATCCTGCAGCATGCATAGGTTAGAGTAGGGCTGGTTCATCTCAGACATCAGGTTTTGAATCCTGGCATCTTCTGCATCTCAGGGCATCTTTTACATCCTGAGATGTCTTCTGCATCTCTAGAGCTTTCTTTTCTTGGGTTCTTCAAAAGCAAGGTTGGACTACAAACACCCCTTCCAACCCCAGCCATTTTTTGTGATTTTGTGATTCTCTGAAGAGGCTGTGGTTTCCACCCTGCATTCCTCCTCCTGTTCATTATCCCTTTCTAGTTTAGGGCCAATAAACTATTTGGGACTTTTCGTCCTTTTTCTTTTCCCTGAAAGAGATGTGTCAGGTTCTTGAAACTTTTTTTCCAAGCTAAGACAGTTAGAAATGTGGTTAAAACTTCAGAGTATGAATTCCCTGTATTGAAGAATCTCAAGAGCTGGGACTCACCCTAGTTCCAGCACTGCTTCCTCACCTTCCCACAGTGTTAGATTCATGGTAGCACAGAGAACTGAAAACAGTGAAAGGCTCAATAGAGGATGATTTGGTGACTCATATTTGATGAATGCCTCACAGCCAGGTTTCCACGGGACTGGAGGCATTTAACTCCTTCAGCCTGCTTTGTGTCTAAGCTTGAGAGACTATAGTTCCATCTTCTGCTTTGTGGCAGCAACACTTCCAGTGCCAAATGCTGCACTTTGTTAATCCAGGCATATCAAGAGGCAAGTGCCTTTTGCTATTTGCAGCACGTAAAAATCAATATGCCACTTACATATCTCTGACTGTCATCTCAGTCACTTCTGCTCTGCTATTATATGCAGATAGTTTACCTCCTTCCAGCAAAACACTATTTTCTGCATGAATATGAGAAGTGCTCCAATGTTGTGTCCCCTTCTAAATTATAGGTGCAAGGCAAGGATTTATGGAAGAAAGGATAGCACTGGTCCCCATGGACAAAGATATCCTTTCTAGTTCCACAGATCTCTTCTCTCTGGTGACCAGTGATGGGACCAGAGGGAATGGCATCAAGCTGTGTCAGGGGAAGTTTAGGTTGGATATTGGGAAAAGGTTCTTCATCCAGAGGGTAGTTGGGCACTGGAACAGGCTTCCCAGGGAAGTAGTCATGGCATCAAGCCTGATAGAATTCAAGAAGCACTTGGTTAATGCTCTCAGGTACATGCTGTGATCTTGGGGTTGTCCTGTATAGGGCCAAGAGTTGGGCTTGATGATCCTTGTGGTTTCCTTTCAGCTCAGGATATTCCATGATTCTATGACTTTGCAGAGAACCAAATTTTGGCTGTACTGCTCAGTTGTAAGGTGTTGCAGTACCTCTGTCCTGGAGGTGTGGTGGAACAGGTGAGATCCACAACTGGGGACAAGATGGGATCCAGCAGCCAAGAATCCCCTATACAGATCTCTCCTATCTGATCTGCCCCAAAGGAGATTTTTTTCAGGACTTAAGGCTCGAGCTGCTGTTCAAGGCCACTATGGGCTGTGGAGTTGTGATTTTAAAGATAGGATACAGGTGAAAGATGCATGCAAAGGCAACAAAGGAGTGAAAAGATGGTTGAGGTAATGACTGAGAACGCCTTATGGAGAACGAGCTGCTATGAAGCACCTAAAGGCCAACACGGCACGTGTAGGCACCTAATTTAGATATCTAAATCCTGGAATCCCTTGTTCCATTCCCCCATGGAGGCTCAAAGGAGATCTTGGGATTCCTTCAGCAGCCTTTTTCTCCTCCCAGACCTGGCCATGGTGAAATCTCTGATCCCGCCCCAGTTCCTTGTTGGGGAATGTGCCAGCAGATGGTGCTCAAGGACCCCGAATTTAGCTTTTCTGCCCTATATCCCAGGGCAGGGGCACCTTGGCACAAGAACCTAGTTAGTCAGTTTCCCGCTTTAGGCGCTGCACCTTGAATCTTCTGTAGGTCCAAATGCTCAAGACAATGTTTCAAAGTTACATGTGCACTTTCATATCTTTCACCTCCTTCCATCTATCCCTCCATCTTCCAGAGCCTTTTGTATCAGCAGAATTTTTTCCTTGGCGAGGGATGTCCAAGCTAAGACAAACATACTAACTTCTTTCAACAGAGTTGATCTGTTCTGGAGAAGGTCAACTAGTTCTTTCCTCTAACTTACTCATAAAAAACTCTGGCTCACACTCTTTTTATTCCATATTTCACATATGGAATAAAAATTCTTGTACTGCCTTAACCCAAGCACAGTGCTTTGATAAGACTCTGTTCCAGCTCAGAGATGTGCTCAGCAATCCTCAGGATGGGCAAAGCCACTTTCTTTTACTTAAAAAGACAAATTTCAAGGCAAAAAAAAAAATAAAAGCCTTTCAGCTGATTACAATATACCCTGGACTCAGGCAAAAACCAGCAGTGCTGGGGAGAGTGAGTTACAGCTCTGCTCTGTAGTTTATGTGAGAAATAAGGTCTGTGTTTACAAAGCAAGGGAAAGAGTGTAAGGTGGTGCTTTTAAGTTGTCAGCTATTTATGTCCTTTGCTTGTTTAATTATAGACTAAATATAAAGGTGGAAGAAACCAGAGTAGGCAAGTACTTGATGACTTGGCACAAAAGAAGTGCAGAACCTTTACATCTGTGCTGCACTATTTGCTACGTGGTGATGGTTTGTGGGGGAAGTGACAGCAAGAGGTCAGGGTTTGCCTGCAGTGCCTGGGGCATGGTTGCTCCAGTCAGACAGTAAATATTGTGACCTTGAAGCTTAGAATCATAGATTCATAGAGCAGTTTGGTCTGGGAGGGACCTTAAATATTGTCTTGTTTCAATCCCCCTGCATTCAGTAGCGACACCATCCTGTCAACTAGACCTCAGTGTCCCATCCAACCTGACCTTGAACACTCTCAGGGATGGAGCATCCACAAACTTCTCTGGACAACTTGTGCCAGGGCCTCACCACCCTCACAGTAAAGAATTTCTTCCTAATAGTCAATCCAAATCTACCCACTTTCAGCTTCCTCTTCAGAAGTTACTGTGAATACCTGAATTATTTGTTGTTCCAAGCTCCCATTTCAGTAAAAACTCTTCCTTGCTGGAAACCAGGCTGTTGAGGCTCACCTGAGAAAAGCAGACATTACAGTGTTTGTGCCAAAACTCAGAACTGGTTTTGATGGCCAGATCTACAGAAATCACCCTCCCCACTGTGATGGGTTCAGGTCAAAATGGGGCAGAAGCACCAATTCGTGTAGTGGTTTCAAGTTTGCCTATTTCTGTTTCCCAAATTATGTGTAGTCATTTGAATGTTGATAAACCTGTCTTTATATCCTTTTAAGATTTGAGCCTGCTTTGCTTCTCTCCTAATCCTATTCACAGCAGAAAAAGAGTAAATAATTCTAGTAGACACAGAAATAGGTGAACTTGAAACCACTACACCCATCAAAATACATCTGTCTCTGAGATAAACCACAGCAGAGTATTAGCAAGAAGGCTCGTGTCCTGCTGAAACTGTAAAAGGGACTTTGGGTTGGCAGGATATAATTACCCGAGCTGGAGTTTGGCTTTGCTACTAGACCTAGACCTGACACCCTTTCAGTCCAGAAAATTGCTGTGAAAGAATTCAGGTTAACATGAGTCTCATTCCTGAGTCCCATCCTGGAGATGACAGCTCCCATGATAGCTGTGGTGTCCATTGTGGGAGGAAGAAGGTGCTGAAAATAGTGTTTAAGAAGCCCTGCAATCCTGCACCTTTGCTTTTGGGAAGAGGCTGGGGGAAGAAACAAGCAATTTGATTGAAAAAGGAGAAATACACTAGTAATGAGATAGTTGTCAACACTCCCTGTGGATAACCTCATGGCAGCAGAATTATTTATAGACAGAAGTGTCTGAGAACTTATTTTCTCTGACACTGTGGCCGTGGCAGAGAATTATAGCTCTACGGGGTGGGTTTTCAAAACCACTCAATTAGGAGCAATGAGGTGCAAAATTACATGTGCAAAGTGATGGAAACGTAGATGTTTGAGATGAAAAGGGTCTTGCTGGCCTGCCAGCATCATGTGGTTCCCAACAGGTCAGAAAGAGAGCTCCTTTCTAAGATGGAAAGTTGTTATTTTTGATGGATACCTTTGAACACATGACTGTGATATGTGAAGCCTGAAAACCAGAGATGTTCGAGTTATTGTTTGCTTCTTTGGATGTCTCTGTGTATATAAATCACTGCCTACACAAAGTATTTGTTTTCCTTCTCTCCAGAGGAAAGAAGTTAGAAAGAACTTGATTTAAAGTGGAGTTTCTGTTCTGATTAATTCCTTGGAGTTAAGTGAAAAAGGAGCTTTTTCCAAAATGGCATATCCATCTGAAGAGGCCGTCAGACAGAGAGCTGATCAGAAACTTCTCACTATAAGTGCAGCCACCAAGCTCTCCCTATTTTTATTCTTCTTTTCCATTACATATCACCCCTTCCCCCCGACAAAAAAAAAAAAAATTATCACCTGACTGAAAATGAGTAGTTCTTTCCTTGGATGGGGAACATTTTGCTCAAGGAAGGATTTATTTTAATAGTAAAGATTTCTTTGTCAGAATGGACTGGCATTTACTTAGTCTTGGGTTTCTGAAGGATCCAGTCTTTCAGATCACACTCAGTCCCTGGGAAAAAATGGCCCTCCAGTTTTGCTTTTTCTGAGTATGATGAACTTTGGTACTGAGAGGAGAGTACAGTTCACTGCTTATTTCAGGTGTCCTCAAGACTTGTGCATGTCTTTATTTGGGATGTCTCCTGCTGAGTTAAATTCAGGAGAAAGAAGGGAAGAAAACTTTTACCCAGTAAACCAGTTTGCAATAGAGATGTTTCCTTCTGTGCTGCAGCAGAAGGTGACACTATTTCACAGAATAAAGGAGCAACCACTGATTAAGGGTCATAAAGATGCCCTGGTTGTTATTAAGACTGAATTTAAGATGCAATGGTTTGAATGGCAAAGGGCTCCAAAAATGATCCATTGGCTCATTGGGTCACCTAGAGCATGGGCTTAGCTCCTTTCTTCTTTCCTGCTTCTTCCTCTGCTTTCCTAACACAATCTCCATCTTTTTCTGTGACATATACATACAATACAAGAGTCTTCTTTTCTTCACATTCTTGTGCAGCTCTATGCATGCCACATCCATTACCAGGTGGATTTTCCTTCACACATCTAAATGCACACATCTAAATGCAAACATCTCCCCTCCATTTGACTAAGCCACCCTCAGCTCCCATTTTTAGTCACAGAAAAGAAATGGCCACTGCTGATGTAATTTCCCAACCCATTTTAGGTGCTTGCCTTAGGATACGTCAGATGATGTATCGCGGCTCTAAATAAAATGAGACAACCCCTCGCTGACTTGGATTGCCTATAGTCCTGTTATAAAGGACTGAGATACAGCCCCACCAAAACCTCACCAACCCTCATATGCTGAAGCAACAAGAGGATTTTCCCCAAGTATTTAAGAATGTAGACAAAAATCAGTTTAGCACAACAATTAACCCCAGAGGTGTTGGGCAGTGTTTTGGTTCTCTCTGCAGGTCACACCCCAGTGTGATATATAAGAAGAACAATTTAATCATCTGGTCCACTGATGCTTGTGAGTCCATGGGACCTCTCCAAAGGGCTGGTGGAGACTAGAAACAGCAGGCTTAGCCATCTCAACTATTGTACACGAGTCTGTAGCTCCACGAAGGAATTTGTCTGGTACTGGTCAAACACCTCTGTCAGAGGTGTCCTCTTTTAGGCTGTCCTGATATATGTATCAAAGTCAGTAGATGACAGCAAACTCTATCCTCCTTAGGATTCAGATTCCATGATGTTGGTTCTCCCTGTCATTGCAGGTGTATACCGAGGACACACTGATTTGTCCATCTGGGAGAAGCATGTGTGGGGTGGGGTTGTGTCTTTCCCTTGTGACCTGTGTCTGCTGCTGAAATGTGCTGTGGATCATGTGCCATTTCTGAACCAGGGACCAAGACTCACAGTGTTGTCAGAGACACCTGATCTAGGAGAAAGCTTTGAGACCAGGGGCAATAAAAGGGCAGCCAAGACATCACTGAAGACGATTCCCAATTTTAATCTCAAATTTTCCCCTCCCCTTAGTTTGCCATTATTGCCTGATTCCCAGAGTAGAACCCAGGAAGGTCTTGGGGGCAGTGAGTAGGAAGTGCCAACGCCTCAGGGATGACCGAAGCTCCAGCCTCTGGGGTTGTACAGGTCTTGGTCTATGCACAAGTTGTGTGCCCATGGTCCTGCCTCCTCTCCACATTACTGCTCCCATAATATTAGCATTGTTCAGCCATTATGGATGCAGAGTATGTTGGCGTGAAGGGAGTGCCATTCATCAGAGGGCTCCAGCCTCTACTCACTGTGTGCTGACTACAGTGAATCAACATTAATGAGGCAAGTTTTGGTCATTCCCACTTTGTATGCAGAGTAATTATTTTCCACCCTTGCAAAATATTCCCTAATTAAACTGATGTATTTCAGCAAGGTCTTGCAAGACCAAATCCTGTTCCTCTTTTATAGGGGCAGAGTGGCCTGTGAAATCCATTGCGACTGAGCTCTGCATGGCACAACAGTGTTTTCAAATGTCTCCCTTTGGTGGGTTTAATAGGCTGAACAAATGGAAACCTTTGGTGAAATCTAAGCTAAAGAAAGATAAAGAAAATATCATAGATTGCAAAAAAACAACCACCCAACCTAGGTCCTTTAAATGCCCTAGGACAGTGGAATATCAAATCTGCAGGAGAACAAGATGAAACTCATTAATTCACTTGAGTCAGGAATGCCTGCTCAAAAAATGCAAGCAGGAATCTGCTGGTTTTATGGTCTGAATTAAACTAGGGGTGACATTTCCACGTGTTACCCCCTGCTTTGTAAACATCCCCTCTGCAGAGTCCTATTTCTCCTCAGCGATAGCTGTTGAACCAAATGGAGTTCAAGAGTCTATTGGTTCCAGGCTTAAAGGCAGTGGTGCTCTTGGAGGAGCCTTTGTTTTAAAGCTAAATGGTCTCACTGCCAAGCTGTAACCCCTGTCCTTGGAGCAAGCTGTTACAGCAGCCTTGGAAATGCTCGGTGCTTGTTGCATGAGCAGATTACAACAAACCAGCTGAGCCACAGCAATTTCTTGGATGTAAACTCATTGCCAGGCAAAAGCACTATTAATGGTCTCAGTTTAGCTCACAAGTGGAGAGGATGAGCCTAAACTAGATTACCCCTCATTATCTGCAGGCTGCTGATGAGCAGTATCTCAAGACAGTGTAATGTGACCTTGTGCTTGGGTCTTCAGGCATTAGGAATATGACATCTGTGGCTGCTTGTTTATTTGGGTGTTGAAAGTTAAAGCAAAGAAGGAGTCTAAGTCCTCATGTGGAGGGTCCTGGTTCATGTGCTCTGAGACCATTAACTACTTTGTGGGAACCTTCATGGTAGACAGACACAGCAGTAAACTGGGTTGATCTTCTCACATCATGTAGGAGCTCATCCCTTTATGTGTGGACACTTTTACTGCTCCTAGGGGAAGTATAATTCATGCAAGCACTAATAAGACAGAAGAACTTAAAGTTGAAATGTGCAGGGCTCAACCAATAGCATCAGTAATGATATAAAACACCTCCTCACCCCAAGGGCAGAGTCATGGCAGGTTGAGACCTTAAACACTGAGATGGGACTGGGGTAGGAGGTAAATGCAGTGACTGTGAAATTATTAAACTGTCAAACCAATGCCAATTGCAGACCACTGCTGCCTCTCCCTCAGCCTGTCTGCAGGGACCATAACATGTACCTTTCCTTCTCTACATCTTCACATCTGACATCCCACCTTTCAGCCTGATTTTCTTTTTTCTCCTTTTTATTTGATGTGCAACCACCAAAGGAAATAAAAACAGAGAAAGAAGTTCAGAGAGGCCTTAGGAGATAAGCTAGTAAAATTGTGCTCAGAGAAGAAATACATCAGTTTGGATACGGAACATTGCTTTCTTTTTATCACTCTGCTTATTAACTATACAGAATTTGGTCTTAAGGAGAAAAATAAATCAAAATGAGCCTAAAGGAACTGTGAGAGATAGGGGAAGGATGTTTGCTTAAGTTATTTCTCATCATGAAATGGTTTTAGCTCCAGTTCTTAGGTAGAGAGCCAGCTCCCCATCTTACTTTCCAGTAATTAAAAGAAAAATAAAAAACAATCAAAAAAAACCTCTGGCAGCTTGCCAGACATTCTTTACACATAGAATTGTTATCTTTCTATCTTCCAAAGATAATACATTGAGCTGGAGGAGTCAGATCAGAACGTGAATATCTTTGTTGTAATTCCAACTCAAAGGAACATTTTTTTCTGTAATAAAACCTGACACTATTAAGTGGCCTTGATTTTCCATTGCTGTATTGTGGCTTGGTGCCTCATGTAGCACCATATGGCTGGATCTGCAGATGGGGTAAGTTGGTTGATTTACCACTAAGGTAAAAGCTACAGCTATTGGTTTAACTGGGCTCTTGCTCTCATTGAACAAAGAATCTAGCCCTTTGTTGTCATAAAGTTATCTTGAGGTGATGCAGCACATCATCAGTGTTGGAATCAAATTGCCTGACACAGGAGACAATTAGTGCAATAAGCAATGCAGAGGTGCTGGGGGAAAAAAAAAAAGTAGCCCAAGGAAAAACAACCAGATTCCTCAGATTCAGGGATACAAACAGAAATTCAGTGGTGCTACTAGAAAAGGTGATACTGAACAGAGTCAGTATTTACACTAAAAATGTGTATATCCTGAAAATCCTGCCTGAGACCAACTCCTAGTCAGCAGCCTGAAAGAGACAAAACAACCCTCTGCCTCCCTCACAAATTCTTTCCTTTGATTACTGTTTACTTGTTTTCATATCAAACACTCAGCTCGGGTGTTTAGGTCTTGGTTATCACCATCACCAAGGAATGTGCTTTAAGTCTACCTTCTTGGAAGCTGGCTTGTCAGGAAACCTTCTTCAATAACAGGTTTTTCATGTCTTCTTAAAACGCCTTTCAGAAGCATCAAAGCACCCACTAATCGTTGTTCTCTGCCTCACAAATACCTGGATTTGTACAGCTGCATAGGGATCATCTCAGATTGATGGACTCTAAATATTTCATTGTTTCACTCTCAGATAGACTGTCGGGAGTCAGAAAACTCTTGCTATAATCAAGTGACTTTGACTGAATTGAGCAACTGAACATTGCTTCCCAACTTGTGGTTTTCATGTTTTTCCAAGGTCTTATTCATATAATTCCAGTCTTCAGGTAATTCCTGAGAGATTCCCATGGCTCTCATCTTCTGTACCACCCTAAATAAACTCAAGGAATCACCCACTCACATCCTAGATGGGCATGACCCCACAGTTTGATGCCTATGTCTTGATGAGATCAGTTGCTGCTTCACCAGATGGAACGTGGATTACAATACCAAATTTCTCTGAGTCTCTGCTCAAAGGAAAAATGAAAAGCCCCCACATTTTCTCCACAGATTCTGAATTCCAAGATTAGATATCTGTAATGACCCCATATGCTGTAGCTTCAAACTGTTTCCCTTGGTGATGAGGGCAGAGATGGACACAGAAGAAAGAAGCAAATTTAATCAAGCTTCAGCGGAAGTTTCTCACACTTAAAGCCGTGCTGTAAATCCCCAGGCCAAGGATGTCAGACAAATCACCTGAGTGCCCAGCTGGCAGGATGGCTTGGTGATGCAACCTGTGAGCCAGGAGAGCAGCTCATGGCCCTCGTGCCCAGCCCCTCCACAGACAGGACTTCTCAAGCAGAGAGGTATCAGAGCAGGTGGAATGTTTGCTCTACAACAGACACTTGTTAAATTAACCACAGGGACATAAGTGATGATTAACTGCTCATGCTAATCAGAATGTTGGATTTTGTCAATGCATATTTTTGTTTGGGTTGGAGAGGGTTGTGGATTCTGGTGTGGAGCTTGATCCTGAGAGAGTTACATTGGCTTCACCTTGTGACAAGAAAATTATTTTAAAAGCTTTTATATTAAAAAGGGAATTGGATTCTGACAACAGAATAACAAGCTGAGATCTCATGTTGTCAGAGGCTCTTAGAGGTTTACAGTCCTGGTCTTCCTGCCACACAGAGCAGTGTGTGTGGTTTTGTGTGTGTGTGTGTGTGTTCCTGGTTATTCACCTGTGAATTTACAGAATTTTCAAGTCAATCATACTGATTCAACCTTAGATACACAACAGAACTATCAAATTCCCCACAGATCTCCCAGGCCCATGTTTGCCACTTGAAGATGCACAACAGTTTCCCAGTTCTTTGATGTTGCTAAGGGGTGTATATGTCTTCAGAAGGACTATTTAAATGTTACTAATAAATTACATTGGTTAATGAGATTCTTCTTTCATTCTCATAATCCTTATTCCTTCAGAGATATTATGAAGGACAATTTGATCAAAGATCTGCTTCCATTTTTCCATGTTAATCAATTAACCAGTGCGAGGGCTTTCTCTGGGGCCTGGGGCACCATTCAATTATCTGTTGCTCTGTTACCAGATTGGGCTGTGGCTTAGCTCGCATCTCTGCTCAGCTTCTGAGCAAGTTTCAAGGGATAACATGGGGCAGGAACCATTCCCAATAGGCAGATGAGGGCAGTGATAGTCAACCCCCCATCTGCTGACCATCAGGGAGCACAAGCAGAGATGCAGGGGCTGTAGCACAGTGTCTCTTTATCTCTGTGTCATGCTGGACAGCTCTTCCTAGGCCAGCCTTTTGCTATTTTCATGGTGCTCCAAGCAGTCGCCAGGACATGGTTAGCACAGCACTGAGCCCTGACACAACTCTGCAGGGGATACAGGAACGCAGCCTTGAGGCCCTGGAGCATGGATGGAGAGGATCTGCCTCAAAATCCTTTTCCAAAGCTGGTAGGAAAATAGAAACCTCTGCCCAGTGATTATGAACAAAGTGTAAGTAATACCTTTAGATTTTTGTTCCACATCTAACTAGATTTATCATTTAATGATAACAACCTGCTCTCTGAAAGACTGCTGTGGTGACAGTGTGAGCTGGTCCCGTGATCCTAGAAGAGGGCTGATGATGCTTTTGTGTAGAGGAGACCCAGTTTTCCAGACATTTCTGCCTGCTCTGCTCTGGCAGCCTGCTGTCTCACCAGTATGGCATCAGGGAGTGTCCTCAGCCCATTGGGACAGGAGACAGCCAGTCCCATCCAGTGCATAACTGGGGTTTCCATGTCGCTCTTCCGTCCTGCACCTCCAGAGCTCTGGCTGTTTTGTCCATCTCCTGGCGGGTGTCAAGTCCCATGTAGGGATTTGGCCCTGAGGCAATGTTCTTTGTCAGATAAAATTAATGGAGGTCATCTCATTCACACAGAGGCTGGTCAGCAGAGCAGAGCAGCGTGACAAGCTTTAATTAGATCCACAATGATTGTCCTCTCTGGGGGAGTTGTTTGGTGACTTCCTGAACAGATTCAGTGTAAGTGACTGGTTGCCACTGCGTGCTGGAGGGCAGATCCCTTCTAACAAGTGCGTGTGAAATTTGTGTGAAACAAATTGGGATGGGGTTTGGGGATTGATTTCCTTCAAACACATGCTTCTATGCTGTTCCCTGCCACAGCTGTGTGTTTGCTCTCATTTTTCTCTCCCACATACACCTTTCCCACCTATCATACACAAATCACACCTGTGCACACCCTATTTCTGCTCCTCTCTTACAACTTTCGAGCCTTGCTCTGTTCTGTTGCTCACAGCCCGCCTCCCCCAGTTCGACTTCATCACGTATTTGGGTTCTTTTCCTGTTAGGACAAAGTCTGATCAACAAAACCCTTGCAAATGAGGAGGTTTATGGGGAAATTTCCCTGTTCCAAGCTTTGCTGCAAGAGAGCTCTGGAGGGGGGCTGCAGGCTGGTGTGACCACCAGATGCCGTGGTAGGTAGGTAAAGATGGGTGAGAGCCATAGGACCTTCAGGAGGGACAAAAAATGCCTTCTGCTATCAGTTGCAATTGTGTTAACAGTCAGTTAAATTACCTTGGACTATGGCCAGGTTCAGCAAAGCCATTCTTTAGAGTAGGTCCAACCCAGAAGGAAGGAAGCTGTACAGTATGAATGAGCTGGTTGTGTGCTTACAGTTCTCTCTGCTTCAGGCTCCTACGCTTTAGCTAATCACAGTTTTTCTGCCCCCTCTTTCTTCTGTAGACTTCTCAGAGATCATATTTTGGACAAAGACCTGAGCACAGTCTTACTGGCTCTTCAGTATTCAATGTTTTGACAGCTTGCAGTGGGAATCTTCCCATAGCAAGATCTCTGAGCTTTGGTTGGTGTGAATGAAAAAGAAAAAAGCGGCAAGCTCACATTCCCACGGAACCAAGTCTTTTCTTCCACCTACACTGCAGAACATCAGCTCCTTATCCCATCAAGCCCACAATCTCCTTCACAAGCTTCAAATGGCATTGTTTTGTGATTTTCATGAGCAGAGGTGACAGATGATGCTGATGTGTGTCTCCTTTTCCAGGTGATAGGGGAAAGAGCAGAACTCAGTGTGACAAGTTGCAAATCAGCTCTTCTGGAGGAGAATTTCAGTCCTAACCTTTAAGACACGTCTGACAGCACCTGCCCAGAGCATCAGTCTCTGAAACAGTCAATCATATAGTGAGATTCTGCACAGTTTTCCTTCAATTCTTAAATTGTTCTTTCTCCAGTCTGCCTCCTTCAGTAGCTGTTGGCAAAGAGACCAGTTAGGGAGGGAACAGATTGGCTTTGTTCATAGCTTTAATCCCATTTCAATCTTTGCCTGTGCCTTTTCTCCACAGGGAAAACTAGGTAGAACAGTAAAAAGTCTGGAAAGTATGAGGAATCAGAAGGACAATGAGAGTAATTTCTTGTTGCAGTTGCTCTGAAAGAAATTGTTTCTCTGAACAGCCCCATGGTGGGGCTCGATTCATCTCTGGATCATCATGGAGCTGGTCACCATGACTTTCCTTAATAGTCAGTGGAGGGAAAAAAATACTTCTCTGGTATGATCCTCCCTCTTGAGATCTTCAACCCTGGATGAATTAATTCGCACACAGCAGTCCTCTCCCTTGAGTCTGCGCTGCCAGCTTGAATAAGCTTGAATATCCACTTTGTAGGATAAAACAAATCCCTGCCTTCTGCCATTGCTTCTTGTCCCGACTCCTGAGCTGTCTCTAGTTTTGGTCCAACATGCTCAGCTCTCTCATGATATAGAGACCCTCAACAGTCATAGCAGGATGTCTTCTCAAATAACTCAGAATGGCTTTAAATCAGAAACACTCCTGCTCAGTGTAACTCAGCTTTGGAATTACGTGAGACATTGAAGCAGGCTCAGAGGTGAACCTTGAGGATCTCTCTACTTTGCTCCATTGGGAAAATACAGAAGGCTGCCTTCTAGGACCGTTTTGGTTTGAGGGCATAACTCCTGTGGCTCTGCACTCTGCAGCTCTCACCAAGGCCCGCTGACTTCTGGATAAAATTCTGGGTGCAAAGACAACCCAGATCCCTACCTCCAATCCATTGCATTTGCCTTCACAAGAAGGAATGGCAACCACACCCAAGGGCCCTAACCTATCCATAAAATAAAAGACAAGGAAAACCAGGCACAAGAACAAACACTTTCCTAACAGAGTTCAAGAAGTGTTTGGACAATGCTCCCAGGCACAAGGTATGATTCTTGGGGTGATCCTTTATAGGGCCAGGAGTTGGACTTGATGATCCTTGTGGATCCTTTCCAACTCAGCATATTCTATGACTCTATGTTTCACTTAGGTGGTAGCAAATGAGTCAGGTAACAGAGCAAATACCTCATTTAGATATTACCTATTATTAAATACACATTTAACTATTGGCCGTGTCAGTCTTTGTAACTTCACCCCTTGCTTAGCAAGAACTGAGGCAATCCTGCATAACTTCTTTCCTCTGGCTCAAGGAGAATAATGTGATTTTCAAGGCCAAAGTAATTACCTGCTCCTTCTCATTAATGGAATAGCCGAAGTATCCATTTAAAATTGTTAGGCTCACCACCCCTTTCATTGCAAATGATTGATGAGGAAGTTAATATCTCCTCTTTTCTCTTGAACACATTTCTGATTAGGAGTGGCATATTGAGATCCATCCTGGACAAGGGTGGAATCCTTTTTATTCTAGAAAGGGGAGCATAGCAAGCTGGAAAGTAAGGCAGACAGCTGTTTGTTTTAAAGGAATAAAATTCTTCTCTTGGCTGAAAAAAGAGAAACAGCTCCAACTCCAACTCCTCTGCTTACAGACTATGGGACAGAGCAAAAATCATCTTTATAGAGCAGGGTTTAATAGACTGGCTCAACTCTTGGACATGCAGGTAAGAGGACAATGGAGTGCATTCCTTAATCTGTTAGTTCAAAGTCAATTAAAAAGTCAGTACTTTTGGCTCATTTAATTTCCTTGAAGCTGAATGTGGCTGTCTTCCCTCTGGTAAGGCTGAATATCTTCCTTGGCATCAAAACCCAAGAAATCACACTTGGCCCCCTGGCTGTTTCAAGCCAGCAGAAGAGTCATGCTTGGCCAGGCCATGGAAAACACTCCATAGAGCCCCATTAAATAGGAAAATTTGGAAATTTCAGCCGTGTCTGATGATGCTGGATGCTGCCAGAAGTGACAATAATCTTTAGTTTTATGTGTTTGAAAACTACAGTGCTAATGTTATGACAATGCAATTAGCTGTAATTTTTTTCACACTTTTTTAATGGTCTTTCCTAAGATCACAGCTACACACCATCTGAGATCAGCTGCCAGCACTGAGCAGACCCTGTAGCCAACAATGTTATTCATTTAGACCTAATAGGGTGCACATCTTGTTACTGTAAGCCCCCTGGTAATCAGCTGTGGGAGCCACCAAATTCCTTTTCTGTGTATCTTAGGAAAATCCTTGTGGTAAGAGGGATGAAGAAGTGCTTCAGCATCCTGAGGATTTTCTGTAGTGTAATCATGGTGTGAGGATCTCAAGGGCTGCACATATAGTTAAGCAGCATAATTTATACTCTGATAACCTTGCCAAGCTGTTAACAAGTATATCCAGGTGATGGAAGGATGAGCAGGGAACTTTTGGATTTAGGGCATGGTACTCACACACTGCTGCCCAAATCATCACAAATACCTGTAGGATTAAAGCCAAACACATTCAGGGTAAATGTAGCTGTAATAAAAGGTAGAGGAAGGTGGCCAGAGTAGCTGTGGAAGCCCCATCGCCAGAAGTGTAAGGCCAGGCTTAAAGAGGCCCTGAGTGACCTGGCCCAGTGGAAGGTGTCCCTGCACATGGCAGACATGTTGGAACTAGATGACCTTTAAGCTCCCCTCCAACACAAACCATTCTATGATTCTGTGGTTCTATGACACTGGGTCTGGACAGAAAATCAGGATAGAAGTGATCAAGTGCTGCCCACATACCACTGCTAGCTCCTGTTCAACAGGTATGGAAGGAGCAATTTCTAAAATCTCCCTGACTGTGGCTGAGCAGAAGCTCTTGGTGTAAGTATAGGTATTAGCATGAAATCTTTTAAAATGAAAATAGTTCATTAATATTAAAAGAGCTGTGTTTCTCTTCTTGGTCTCAGTAACCTTGCTGAGAAACCCAAGATCTGCCATTCCCTCTGAGTGTTTGTATTCTGTCTGCAAGTGGATCAATCCTGCCTTAATTTACTCCCCTCCAATCTTCCCATTACTGGCCCTTATAATTACAGGGTTGGTCTTGCAGGGTGTCCATTGTGCATGAACAGGCAGGATCTTATTCCTGCTGCTGTTTGGTGTAGTGGGAAGTCTTATGGGTGCATCATGCTCTGTGTTTTCTGCCTTAGTTTCCCCAGTGGGAAAGGAAGATACTGGCTTTGGAAAACATGGGATATCAAGCACCTGGAGATAACAGCTTTTGTGAACACACTTGTCACGCTGGGTTTTCTCAGCCCACCTGAGCACTCTTCACTTGAGCTCTTGTCCTGCACCAGAAACAAAGCATGTGGCCAAAAGAAGAGGGAAATCAGCTTTTCTTGCAACCAAATCACAGAAGGATGTTCAGACAGGAGATGAGTTTGTGATCACCTCCTGAGCCTCCATTACAGCCCTGCTCCATTTTTGTGGCTTTCTCCCAGGCCTCCCAGTCCCTCTGACCTTTCATCCCCTGGTTGCTGGAGAAGGTTGAATGTCTCGAGATGGTTCTCCCATGTCTCAGGCATGGAAATACTTCCATACTTACTGATTCCCTGTGAAGTGTCAATAAGAGGTGGCTTTTTGGCACGAGGCGGGGAGGGGATTTATCTCTCTGTGGGAGCTGTAGCTTGAAGGATGGGGGACATGAAGCCCTATGATGAAGTGGTCTTCCCTTCAGCACCACCCAGTCTTTTGGGAGTAGGGATGGCACCCTTGGTAAGTTTGTGCAGTGCACAGCATGACAGAGTGCTCCTGGAGGATCAGCCATGGTCCTCCAGCCACAGACCCATCTGATGGCTGTAGGACCATCCCTGTCCCCATGTCTTTGGTGAGGCATGTGCCCTGGATTGGCTTGGCACCATGGGAAGGGAACAAACAGCCAGGTCCCTGCCCTCTGTCCCGGGTTTGAGCCTGACAGGCATGAGTGGTTTGGGTCTGAGCTCCCCGGCGCCACAAGGAATGTTTTGATGTACAGACATGCTTGTTCAACACCGCCTCGGCTCTGTGCTAATTAAATCCAAAGGGTAATCATTATTTCATTGAGTTTCCTCCAGCGCTGTAATTTCATCTCTGCTGTGGCAGAAAGCCCTGGACAGAGAGAGTGAGTGACAGGGGTTTTCTTTCTCTTTCTTTTCTTTATTTCTTTTCTTTTCTTTTCTTTTCTTTTCTTTTCTTTTCTTTTCTTTTCTTTTCTTTTCTTTTCTTTTCTTTT
>VZDJ01000623.1:18614246-18643248 GCA_008694505.1 Cyanoderma ruficeps
CCTTCCTTCCTCCCTTCCTCCCTCCCTTCTGTCCTCCCTCCCTCCCATCCTGCCTCCCTCTCCTGTCTCTTCATTACTTCTCTCTCTCTAACACAGATGGTTCTTCATGCAGTGAATAATTCCCTGCTGAAGGACCATGGCAATGTGACGAAGTCACATAAATTCCATGGGAAATTTGTCAGCTTCATAAAATTAAATCCACTAGGGCCTGCTAGAAACCACACCCAGTTTAGGAGCTTCTTGAGAATACAGGAGTGTCTCTGGAGTTGAGGAAATCACTCTGGGAAACAGCACTTATCCTCCTCTTGGGCATTTCGGGGTGGGCAGGGGGGCCTTTTGATCTGGCCAATACATGTTCTTACTTGTCCTTTGCTCCCACGCCTGGGGATCTGTCGTGGTTAGCCCTTGACAATTGCAGAGTCCCTTTTGTCCTGTCACTGCAGAGCTGGATCAGGCCCCACTGGCAGCAGGGTCACCTTGCTGTCAGTTCAGCCCATGGGAGAAAGATCTGCGTGGAATCATGCAGGAGAGGGTTAAAAGAATCCTGTTCCCTTTGAGAGCAGGGAACTGAAACAGCAGAAGAGGAGGGAAAGGTTGAAGGCGTGCCTGATTTGGCCCTTGCAAACCCACTCCTGCAATGTGTAGGAGTGTGTGTGTTCACTGGGATGGCTCCATCCCCTCTCTGCTCCAGCTTGCACAGGGCTGTCTAGTGAAGAGGGGCCTCTGCACCACCAGTGCCCAGGGCTGTCTGAGAGACCTGAACTGAAATTGGATTTTGTGCTTCACTGACTGATATCAAAAAGATTTAAAAAAAATTCCTTCTGTTTGAAGCAAGAGGGGTCTTCCAAGGGGGTTTCAATGATATGAATAAAAAAAATCTACCAAATAATAGAAACTACTAAAAGTGACTTAATTGTGGCTTAATGCACTTTCTGTCCATAATCAAACATTTTGTCTTTAATTTGCATTGTTTAACATGTCTTATCTTTACCTCCTCCCCCCTCCCCCCCTCCCTTTTTTTTATTTCCCTCTCTGAAATATATCATTAAAAGAAACAAACAAAAAAGGGGAAAACACCAGTCTGGACTTCTGACTACCACACTTCATCTGTGACTCTGCTGAAATGGGGTTTTTTAGGATCCTCTCCAGTCAGACAGTGTAGACAACCACACAGCAACCTGGTTTTACAGGCAGTTTCACTCTCTCTGAAATTTTCTTTGCCTTAGAAAAAATAACTGTCTGCTGTGACTGCTTCAGTCTGGCCCTCCTCTGGCTCTTTGGAGTTCATCTCACCTGACTTCCAACATCTCAGATATTAATGTCACCCTGTGTGGCAATCACCCCTGACTCCCTTCAAAGTTAGCCGGAAGAAACATGCACACTTTCAAGAGTTGCTTCCTCTGGCATATTTTGCCACTGAGTTGTTGGAGGACTATGTTTGGATGCTGTCCCTTCCAAGTGGCAGGTGAGTCCTTTCTTGCTTATATTCTCAGCAAGATTTTAAATTTTGTTGAGGTAGAGGACCCTTTCCAGCCTTTATCAGTTCAGCACAGTCAGACCGCATCTCTTTGTTGCTGTTGCAGTATACATACCAGGCAAAACCATCCCCTGCTAGGTAGTTTTGCAATTCATATGAGATTTGAAGAAATGTGGAGGCTTATCTGTCTTCCAGTAGGATAATGGGAAAAGAGCCAGGAATTTCTGAGCTCTCTTCCCAGCATTGGCTGTATGCTCTTGGTTTTATGTGCTGGGATCTCAGCCTGTGTTATGTATTTCCCCTTGATTGGCCTGACGCGTCATGTACCAGATGAAGATGGCTCCTTACACAGGGGAATTTATGTTTCCTGAATTCACAGACTGCACTGTCAAAAGGCACCGCAAGGATCATCTTATCTGACCTTATGTATACAGAAAATAGACTTTTCCCCGAAATTGGATTAGAGCATCTCCTTTTGTAGGTATCTAATCTTTATTTCAACATAGGAAGCCCTGGTGACTTGGCAGCCTCGGTGATAAGGTTTTCCAATATTTAATTACCTTCATAGCAGTGAGCTGGTGTCCACTTCAAAGGCTAATTAATCTAGTTCTATCTTCCACCTATCATGTCTTGTTCCCATTATCAGTATGGCTGAAGAACCTCCCCTTCTCTGCCTCACTATCAGACAGCTTTTCCCTAAGTAAATACCCATATGTAGTGATCCCTTTCAGCCTTCTCTTTGATGAATAACGTTATGTCCCTAAACGTTTATGTTGACATGTGTGCAGCTCATCTCTGGTCTACTGTGATTTCTGTGATTTTACTGTGTGTGGCCAGCAGAATTGACCCTTGACCTCCCAGCAGCCATTGGCTGCTGTCTACTAAGGCAAGAAGGAGTCCATTCTGTGAAACTTTTCTCTGTTTTGGATCCCCCAAGGTCTTTGTCAGCCTCTTCTGGCACGTCAGCTTGGCTGGCACTCATCCATCCCCAACTCGCTGTAGTTCAAGGCAGCTTCTCACCCTTTAGGGGTGAAATAGCTTCTGTCAGGGTCTTCGTCTTCCAGGTTGACACTCTTTGTCTCCTTCCCTGGATGTACCTGTATATCAGCCCAGTACATTTCCCATCCCACAGACCTTTGAACTGCTCCTTCAAACCCTGTTCTGCTTCTCAGTCCCCTTGAAGTCCTTCTGCACCTCCTCTCAGTGCCTCCTTCCCAGCCCACCTTCCTGAGCCTGCCTCTGGGCTTTGAACCCTTTAATCCTCCATGCTTGGACTTGCTTCTGTCTGCTTCTCTATAGCTGTCCACAGTCAGCCTTTTCTGTTAAGAAAAGGTTTACAACCCCATCCCTTTACACACACGTTTCAAGATCCGTCAAGGGGCCGGTTCTGACACCATTTAATGCATGTTTTGTTAATCTTATCTAATGCAGTTAAGAAGAAAAAAGCAGAATAGCTTGGAGGAACAGCAAGGTATGACATTGCCATGGCTGCCTTTATCAGCAGAGGCTCAGGGACTGAAGTACGGTGAATGCTGATGAAGGTTTCCTGCTCTGCCATCTGACTGTTCACCGACATATGTCCAGGTTGCAAGCTCCTTGATGAAATCCCAAACTAACCACGCTATTGTTTTGCTAAGAACTGATGGTCCTCACCCTTTTGGTTGTTCCCTTCTACTCTGTCAATACTGCCATGACCTAAGCCCTGTGCCAGCCCATTCCTTTTCCCTGTGGTTCTCCAAAGCTTATTAGATTTCATGTTGATGGCTCTTTGGGTCATCTCTTGATGGCTCCTGGCAGTGAGTTATCCAGGCCTACTTCTCTGACAGATGCCATTACAGCGGACACTTCCCCCTTGCTGCAGATTGTTAGCTCTCAGCTCCACCCACCTTGTCGTGCTGCCTTCTTCCAAACAGGGACCGGAGCAGTCTGTCAGGGATTTTCAAGTGATTGCCTATGATCCTGCTGAGCACATCCAGTGATCAGCCTAATCCTGACCTTATGCTTAGTATGTATGAAATGTTTAAAAAATGCCTCTGAACCTCAGGCCTGGAGCTTTCAGAGCCTGAGCCAGACAGCCTTGCTCCATCAAGGATCTACTGAATGAGCCTGGTTTTAAAGCAATTTACACCCATGCTCACCTAAACTTTTCTGCCAGAAAAATGTTAACCTGAGGCAAAGGCTGAATCTTCATTGCAATCATTCCCTGTCCCCAGCAAAATCAGTCCTCCTTGGACTGGTAGATCAGAAGGAAAGGGTTTTGCTTGTTGTTGAGGTGGAAAGAATGTGGATGATCCCCTTAATTTCCCGGTGACATTGACTTTAGCTCTGATAGATATGTTCTTCTCTGGTGCAGTGCCATATCTTTGCCTGGATGAATTTGGTGGTTGTGCTACTTGTCTGGAGGTCTGGCTGACTCATGTCAATATAGATATTAAAGGAGATTGACAGGAACTGCCTCTCCAAGTGATATGCAAATACACATATGAAATCTCCAGGCTTTTCCTTTGGGAATGCCCGGAGACTTGCCATGCTTTGTATTTTGCAATGACTTGCATCCCTGATGATGCTAACATCGCACCCTCCTCCTGGCAGCAAAGTGGCACCTACCACCATGAGGAGGGTCAGTGTCATGGTTTCCTAACAAAGTCATCTCAGGGACAGAAGTCTCACTATTTATGAAAAGAAGTTATATCTAGTAATTTCTTTTCCTCCTTGAATGCATGCAGCTTCTCAACAAGCAGTGACAACCTGCATCACCCTGATGTTCCTCTTAGCAGTTCATTGAGTGGCAGCTCCACTTCTGCTGTGCAGGGAATCGATCCAGAGGCTAACACCCTAGCTGCACCCTAATTCCCTGCAGAATCTCACTTCTGCCTGTACCAGTGCAGGGTGATCAGCAGAAGCTCTGTATCTTGCTAGCACTTTTTACTTGGTGATGGGGCAAATTGTGACCTTGGTCACCATCAAGGCGCAATTTCTGTTCTTATCTCTTCCCAACAGAGCATCCCCTTTGTTTTCTGTGCATGCTGTCTGCTCCCTGTTTTACCTGGAGCATGTAGCAGGTGCCTGGGAGAAGAGCAGATCCCCCAGTTAATTTCTGCAAAGCTGATAAAAATGCTATCTGCTGCATCCCAGGCTGTGCCTGGGGCTGGAAGGTGGTTAATGAGGGAACCAGCCTTCAGCAGGGGCTCAGCAGTTCACACATAGCTGATACTCAGCATCATTCTGTGTCAGTCATTAATTTTGTGACCTTGTTACCACATCTGCAGGGGTAAAGGTGGGGACTTACCTGCTCAGGCTGAGGCTAGGGAAAATTCAGATTAGAGGCAGGGGAGTAGATTTAGATTAGACATATGGAAACTTTTTTTTTGTTATAAGGGTGTTGAGGCAATAGCACAAGGTGTCCCAGAGAAGCTGTGGCTGCCCCATCCCTGGCAGTGTTCAAGGTCAGGTTGGATGGGGCTTTGAGCAACCTGGTCTAGTGGAAGGTGTCCCTGCCCATGGTAGGGGATTTGAACTAGATGATCTCTAAAGTCCATTCCAAACCATTCTATCATTCTATGATTCAATTTTGAGTGTAGAGTTTCACGATCATCAGGGAAGATCTAATATGTAGTGGATCTCCAGAGCCTGTCAGCTTCAGGGATTTTGTCCTTTCTTCCAACTGCTTCTGAGATTAGCTCAGTCCCTGGGAAGAGGCATGCAGCTTTTATTTAGGCTTTCAAATGTATCTTGAGAGTTTGAAGAAGGGAAGATAAGTGATAACAGCAAATATAACAAATTCATCCCAGCTTATGCCCAGCACCATCTTTGTAAGATGGAAGGAAAATCTCTGTTCTTGGAAAAGCAAGTATTTTGCTCTGAAGTGTTTGAACCTCAGGGATCTTTGGATATACAAGAGGTTTGGAGTCTGAACAGCCTCTCTAATCCCAAGTCTGTAGCCATCCCCTTTGCTCAGGTGGCCAGGCACACAATCTTGCACTTCCCAAGAGGAACCAAGAGCGTAGGGAGGTGTGATGAGGAGAGACCCAAGCTTGTGGGACGGAAGCCAGGCGGGTCCAGCTGCAGCCAGAATACCTTGGCTGGGTGTCAGAGGAGCCCAATGCCAAAGCTAATAAGCCTGTCAGGAGCCAGGACTTCCTTGCTTGGCTGAAAAACTAGGCTAATGGTGCTTGGCTGGCTCCAGAGCTCTGCTGGAAACTGCATAGCTGCTCTGCCATGTGAAACTGCCGCTTCAGACTGGGCTACTAACTTCTTCTCTGCCGCAGATAATACAGGCGTCTGTGGCACTGAAATGGACACAAGGACACAAGGATTGTGTCCTGGGGACTTTTTCCTCTGCTGTGGCTTGCAGAGAGAAAAGGAAGGAATTGCCACCTCATTTCCATTATGCTGCTGGGGCTGTTACTGTCATTTCAATATCCCTTTGGTGAGGGATCCCTGCCAGCTGTGGGGCTTCCACTCTGCTTTGGGACACTGGAAAAATGCATACTTTATAGCTCTGACTTTTAGCTTCAGGAAGGGGGAAGATGTAAGGGTGTGAGGTACTGGCACAGGTTGCCCTGAGAAGTTGTGGCCATCTCTTGGAAATGTTAAAAACTAGGCTGGATGGGGCTCTGAGTACCGTGGTCTAATGGAAGCTGTCCCTGTCCATGGCAGGGGAGTTGGAATGAGTTGATCTTTAAGGGCCCTTCCAACTCTAACCATTCTATGATTTTGTGACTCTACCACTGCTTTTCTGGGGTGCTGAAACCCAGCAAACTTTTTGCAGTCACCTCAGAAAAGCACTATTTTTCCCACAAAACAATGAATCCCAAACCTATTGTGAGACTGGTAGTGTTCTTTTCCTTCACAGAAGAGCATCTCTGTCCCTGGCATCATCAAGTGTCTGCACCTTTTCTGTGGAGCAGGGATTTGCATGTGAATGTAGATTTCCATGGGCTGAGGAGCTGAGGAGCAGAAGTAGAGACAAGAATATTCTTATGGGGAATGTTTTAGGCTGAAAAGGTGTCTCACTGGGGTATTCAAACCCAGCTGGGAAATAAATTCCAAAGGCAGAAGCCCACTGCACTTATCAAAAGGCTTGGCACACCGTTAGGGCAGTCTTAAGGCAAGTAGATATGGATCTGATGGAGTCATTGTGGCTTCCTAAAATGACCAAGGGAAAAGTACAACATTGTGATGAATTTTGGGGAAAACTAACTGAAACACAGTATTAATAGTCTCATCTTTTCTGTGACAATATCCTTTTTGGGTATTGTTTGCAAGATCTCTGGGGCAGGATTCTTTCCAATTTAGACATGGTGTAGTGTTTGCCTTGGGAGGTTGAGGATGCTGCCACAGGACATTTAACAAACTGCGGTAAAAATAGCACTGTGACATGATTGCCACCATGGATTATCCAGGCATTTCCCATGGGATGTCATAGGTGTATGTTCCGTCCCCTCCCTCTTTCCTGTTTATTCAAGGGGATTTTCACCTCTGCAGTCTCTGGCATGCAGGTCTCAGATGGCACTCTGACACACAGGCAGCTGTTGGGCGGGGGTTGGGTTTTGAAAGCAAACAATCACTTCATTAAAAATTCAAATGAGAAAAATTCCATAGATGAATATTTCTGGGGAAGATGAAGAATTCTTACCCTAGTGATTAGGATTAGGACCAAAAGAGGGGAAAACCTTGCCCCTTGTGTTCCTGCAGGAGGCTGCAGGTGAGGACCAAACCAGAAGCTGTTTCCCGCAGTGAATCTCACAGGAGAAGCTATGCCCTTTTCAAGTTTCTCACCTTTGATGCAGACAGCAGATTAACAGGTCTGAGACTAAGGATGACCCCCGTGGTCAGTGGAGAGCTACCAATGCAGGTGACAAGTCTGGTGATGCAGAGCAGGTCTTTCAGCACAGCCCAACAGCTTACAGTCCTACATACATTTATCTTCACAGCGCACCAGCCAGGGCCAAGTTTTAGTTTATAAGTAGACAAGATGCTGAGAGGTACTTGGGAGCCTTCAGAACACGTCTTTTTAACCTAAGATGGATGCAGCCATCACTCTTCAAGTCCAGTTGCTATTGGGAAGAGGGACTGGTGGGAAGAGGGAAAAGTGCTCATTTTGCAGACTCTTCTAGCTGTGCATTTTTTTAGTGACTCCATGGCCTGATGGGATGGTTTAGCTCACTGATCTGACTGAAAACTGGTGGTCTTTGATCTTTTTTTGATACTTTGAAGGGCTACACAAATTCCAGCTTTCATGTAATGTAGGGGAAGGTCAGGACAACCTCTTTCTACTGCCCTGCAGTCACAGGGTAACTTAAACCACCCATTCAAACACACCTCATAAAAATTGTCATTTGTGTATCCACATCCATCCAGAAAGTCCAGCATGGTAGAGGTGCTTGAACCTAGTTTCTGGGTGAACAACCCATAACCTGTAGCCTTTCCTAGGTTCTCCATTGGCTGAAACACTCCCATGTCATGTCAGGACAGTGATGTCACATACTCCTGCCAGTCCCTTGCCCACCTCTGGACCATTTCTTTGTGTTTAATCCCCTCTGAATTCAAGGGGCAGCTTGATTGCCCCAAAATTCATGATCACATGCCACTTAGCAGCACCATGCCACCAACATCATTTCTGGTAAAAAACCACCAACTCTGATGTGCCAAGCTCCCATCAAACGAGGCTCTGAGAGGAAGAAGCTGTGTGTTACCTTTAACCTACAATAAAGCAAAGCAGTTCAAAGAGCTGGAAAAAGAGGTTAACAATCTCTTTGAAATGTAGGTTCAAATTCCCAGCACGACCCCAGTCAATTATCAGCAAGTGCTGTGACACTTCTACTACTAACGAGGAAGAGGAGGGAGGGGAGCATGTGGCGAAGAGGTCCAGACAGGCAGCAGTGGGAGTCAAAGGACATCACCAGGGTGGTGGGAAAGTTACCAGGATTTTTTTCAGGCTGATTAACCCTTCTGCGGTGCTCCCAGAGTAGAGGCCAGACCACTGGAATGGGTGGAGCAGGGCAGGGTGGCAACACATTCCCCTGCCCAAACCCCTCTGCATCTGGCAGGGATTTTTTGAGGGATGCAGGGCGCCTGGCACAGCGGGCTGCTGCTTTCTTCAGGGTGTTCCTCTGTGGCAGCATGAACCACTTTTATTTTAATCCCCTTAATGAAAGGCGGTGAGTGCTGGGGTGGGGATGGGGCAGGAGGGGGGTGGGTTTGTTTTGGCGGTGAGGATGGGTGCACACAGGCATACAAATGCTGGGAGACAAAGGCTGTGATTAAGGGCCGGTACTCCAACTCCCCGCTTATTGCAGGAAAGGATTTATCTGATGGCCTAGTTTCAGCTCCAATTTTCCACCTTTTAATCAGGTTCCCGGGTCTCCTGTCCACTCATAAAGGGAAGGAAGAGGAAATCTCAGGGTGATGAAGCAGGAATGATAAACATGCATGGGTCAGAGGGTTTTGCTGCCCCAAAACTTTCCTAGGAGGCAGATCCCAGGACAGACAGAAGGATAATGCCCAGCCATGCAGCATTATTTTCTGGCATGGCAAGAGTTCATCCGTGCTTCCCTGCCTGTCCAAGCCAGGGTTGTGTGAAACAAATGCGCTGGAAATAAAAACCTTCTGCAAAATGGAAAATGTACAGAAGAGCAGCTATTTTTAAAAGGGACAGCACCTACTGCTGTTATGAAGTCAGCCACATAATCAGTCAACAAGGGACTTCTGTGGGCTGAGAGCCGACTGCCAGGAGAAGTGGTTACAGCAGACTGATGAGAAGAAATTGTGAGTTTTTGGGTACTGAGAGGTGCATGTTCTCTAATACAGAGAAGAATTTCTGTCCTGTGCTGCCCTGGTCACAAGGCAGATGGAAGGAAGTGACCCTCACTGTCTTTCCCCATGTGCTGGAAAGAAGGGATGAGATGCTGATAACCCTCCAGCAGACAGAACACTACAAGCAAATGCAAGCTCACTCACTTCTTCCTCCTCCCTAACCCAGCCTAGCCTTATTTCCAAGCCTCTGCTGAGGTTTTCCTGCTTCTAAAAATGTTGAGCCTGTAATTAAAACACCCATCTTGCTTGCCAGGGCAAATATATCTGGATGCAGAGCTGAGCTGGTTGTGGAGACAGCCAGAGCTTGCAGCTAACCAGCCTGGCTGGCCTTCCTGGCATGGACGGTTTTCCTGGCATGGATGGATCTTCTGGCATGAGTGGCTTTCCTGGCATGGGTGGCTGTTGGTGCCTGACACCAGGTGTGCACCACACCATGTTATCAAGCTGGCAGGAAGCTTGAATGATGGTCTCCTCAACTCACCCAAGCCTGAAGCCCCAATGTACCCTCCCTCCTCTGTGGGGACATCAGTGCTGTTTCAGGTCCCTTTGCCCTGCTGGTGCAGAGGGGACATGCATGGGCAATGTGGGGGCTCATGTGGCTGGTAGAGGCTTGACTGCTTCTTCCCATTCAGAGGATTTTGGAAAGGCTATTTAAATAAGAAATAATAATTGTAATGATATTTAAATTAACAATAATTGAAATAATAAATTAAGACATTAATTGAATAATAAATAAAAAGCAATCGCAAAATAAGATGTTAAGGAAAGGGGGCAAAGGAGTACTGGGGGGGGGACAAGATCTAACATAGCATCACATATGTGGGACATTCATAAGGAGGTGGGAGAATACAGCTTCAGACCCATGGGTCCCAGGAGATTGTCCTTCCCTAGGAGAGGAGGACATTCTCCACCACTTTGACTGAGCCCACACCCCAGGGCAGAAGTGATTCCACCCCAAAGGGGTGTGGTGGTGTAGTCTCATGGTCACAACCTTGTGGTGGATACCAGAGGAGCAGTCATGTCTAATGGTTGGTGATGGTGGCTTTTCCCCTACAGTCCATAATAGTTCTATGAGCAAGATTTGGCCTTCCTTGGTGATGTCACACCCCGTGCTATCATCTGACTACCTTGTGCACCATCCTGAAGGACGGGAGATTTTGGGGAAATGATAAAGAACCAACAGCCTCTTCCAGGCAGCCTGCAAGTCTGGCTGCCTGGGTGGAAGATGCAGTTCTTCCTTTAGGCTTGGGAGGAACATTGCAACTTCCCAGAGGCAGTTTCCTCAGAGGATCTCTGCAACACTTTTATACACAGCGCCAAGAAGCCTTTAAAATTAAATTTGCTATTTAAGAGCAGGAAGACCACTCCAGAGAGGTTTCTATTTATTCTTTAGGTGCAATGGCTCTGCATGGTCTTAGCCCTCTGTGCAGCAGCCCCAGTTCTGCAGACGAGGGTGCTGAGACTGGATTACATGTGTCTCACTGCTAGAAGCTCTGTGGTCTGGCAGTGTTCAGTTTTCTGTGCTGTGGCATCATTCTGCACCCCTTTTCTCCCTTCCACCCCCACAGAATCATAGAATCCTGAGTGGAATCCTTTCCATCCTTAGATGGAAAAGACCTCTAAGATCATCAAGTTCAACCCTTAACCCAGCACTGCCAAGTCCACCCTTAAACCGTCTCCCTAAGTACCACATCTACATGTTCTTGAGCACTTCCATGGTCTTGTGGTGTCTCCCCACATCACCCCAGCTGCTGCAAATCCAGTCTTGCAACACTAGCAGACCGTGCCCCAGACTGGTCAAATCCATGAAGAGATTTCCACTTGCTCCACAAGCTTTGGAGCAGGTCTTGAGCAAGGAATTTGCACCGCATGCTCACTGCTGCTCCACGGCCATGTGTTCCTAATTTTCTTCAAGTCAACCAGAGAAGCTCTCAAGCCTTTCCATCACTGAAGAGCACAGTGAGCCAAGCACTGTGGGACAAATCCTACCCCCAGTTTGGAGATGCAACACCCACGAGGGTGGTGGGGATCAGCAAAGCAAGAAGAGAAGCTGTGTTGCACTTCAGACCCTGTGACAGCTGCCACCCGCTCAGCACTAAAGCAATAAATCTGGGGGATCTGGGTTTATTCTCCTCCAAATCACTTTATTATATTGTGAGTAATCACAGAGCCTTACAATGCTGCAGAGGTTCTTTAAAAAAACAGACTAACACAACGACAGTATTTGCCAGCTTTTGCTAAGACTAGTTTAGCTAGCAGCTAGCGTGAGATTACACACGGAAATCTTGCAGTCTTCAATTGGATTGTCACATTGGGTTTTAAATTTACCACAGTGCTGCAAAGACAGAAACTTTGACAGTAGGTGATAACCGTAATGTTTCATCTATGTATAGGCTTAAAAAAGTAAACAGCTTTCTTTAAAAAATAATACATTTTCTGCCAGCAGAAAATAATTCTCTTAAAAAGGCAAGATCCAGTAAAACCCCCACATCTTTCCTCACAAACTGCCCCTGACTTGCACTGCAGTTTGTTTCTGTCCCCCTCCAGATCTCCACCCATAGGCAGCCCCATTGCCTTTTTAAGAAAATCAATGTGTTTCCTGTGATTGTGAAGCCTGGTAAAACATCACAAAGGCTCAGTAGAGGGGAAAAATCCCCAAAACTGAAGGAAGGGGTAAAAATCCCACCCTAAGCTACCCAAACAAATTATTGAAATGGAGATAGATGGAAATGTGGGAGTATTTCAGTACCAAATTTCACTATCCAAAGTTAGGTGTTGACTCTGACTTTTATGGAGTCAATGGGTTTGGGCAACAGAGATTCCACTTTCCAAGACTTCTGGGGGTATGAGAACAAAACCTGAGCTTCTTCCAACACTCCCAAGGACAGCTGTGAGATGAGTTTGTATCTGCATCACCTTTACATGGATCTCCCTAAATCACACATTGAAAATGGCCCTGATGCAGAGCTGGGTTTAGACACCAAACCACAGATCAGCTTGGGCAGGACCCCCATCCACAACATCCCATCCCCCTGGACAGAGCATGCCATATGTGCACCAGACCTCAGCAGTCACCTCCATTGCTCCTATAAGCAAATGGAAGGCTTCACACATGGCATTGAGTCATGTTGTGCTGCCTTCTCCCACTTCCTCCTAGATTGGAGAAAAAGGGGGTCCAAGGGGTTCCCCTTTGCCAGCATTTCAGCAATGGAGGGGAAAAAATGAGTAAAAACTTTGAGGACTAGGCTTTTCATCAGATTCCATTTTATCAGATTCACTTGGCAAACAAGGAGCTGTGTGAGAGAAAGAAAAGCCACAACTCTGGAAAAAAAACCCCAAAGATCTTTTTTCCGATAAGCAAAGTGCTCCAGCACCACAGGCACCAGTGCTAATTCTTCCCCTGGCACGTTCTCAGAAGTGTTTTGGCACTGCAAGTTGCCTCACATATGCCCAGATGAGCTGCAGATGTTGTGTTCAGATGGGGAATGTCAGCCTGGAAACAACTCACTCTCATATCCTCTAGGACTGCGTATTGGTTTGATAAGGTCATCAAGAAAGAATCCCTGTCAAAGTTTCCTTCCAAGCTTCCCCAGAATGGGAGGAGGGATTCTTTTCATTTTTTTTTTTTCCTGAGCTAGGCTCCATGATCTCTTCCCCTTGCAACCCCCTTCATCAAAGGCTAGTTCCTGGGTGGGATGTAGCTGCTAGCAGCCCCCTCTGCTTCCCTTCCTCTGCTGCACATCCTCTCTGACCAATGGCTCACTGAGGTTAAAAAGTTAAAAAGACAGGAGGTTGCCAAAGCTGGACCTAAGTTAATTAGACATGAAAAGGATCAAGGTGGGAAAACAAGAAGAAATTGGTGGGAAAATGTCTCGACTTACTCAGTGTTTGTTGCACACCTATGCAAATAACATGTAAAACCCAGCACATCAAGTGCACCCTGTATTCAGGTTTGTCTGGAAATGTTTCTTCAAGACTGAAAGTGCATGGCAGAAAACAGGGTGCTGCTAATGAAGGCAACATCCAGAAGGCACATTTTGGGGAGTAATAATTAAAAGAAAGATGATGCATGGGTTTGTAAGCAAGCAGCTACAGAGCTGGTACATTTTTGGTGTGTGCTTTCCAGAGATGTAGCTTTGCTCCTACAAACATGTCTGAAGCATGAAGGGTTTGCTCCAGACTGACTGTTCTGCCCTGGGACCTGCAGAGCGACTTGTCCCCGCATCATCCAGCATCCCTGCTCTTGAGCCAACGGGATGAGGGAGGACCTCAATGCACCGGAGAAAATCTGGAGCCTGCAGATAATGCGGGCTGAGATTTGAGAGTTTATAAAATCCACAAACAATCAACTATTGGCAAATACAAATATATAAATTATTGACAGTTTTACAAAAGGCACACTGCAATCCATCTCAGTCCGACACCTGTACAAGTCCCATGACCCCCCACCCTCCCTGCCCCATCCCTTCTTCTCCCCAGCTTTCATCATGAAACATAAGGTGCTGCTGCTACGGATCCATGGCTGTCGTGGCAACTGAGGACTTCTTTTTTGGTCAGCCCAATTTGCCGGTGGTACTGTCCTTCTTTGATGGTCTTAAGACACTGTATGTCCTTCTCTAAGGTGATGCTTTTGATGGAAGGCAGGTATTTCAGCACAGTCTTTGGCAAGGATGATATGCCTGTCCCAGAGAGATTGAGCTCCTGTAGGGAGTTCAGACCAAAGATAACTTCACCAGTCAGTGACTTCAAGTTGGGATTGCTGGATAAATCCAGAACCTGGAGGGCTTGGAGTTCCTTGAAGCTGTGAGGAGATAACTCTCTAAAGCCATGCAGGCCACTGAGGGATAAATGGATCAAGCCTTTCAGCCCTGTGAAGTCTCCTTTCTCAATCTTAACTAGAGGATTTCCATCAAGATTTAAATAACGAAGAGGAATGCCTTGAAGGTTTGGTACAAATGTTAGCCTGTTTCCAGAAAGATTTAAGTTCTGGATTTTGGGAATGCTCTTTTCATGGTGCCTTGTAATCGTGCTGAGCATATTATTGGATAGATCCACATTCAGGGATTTGCCTTGTCCTTTTGAAGCAAAAATGTCCATAGCTATATCCAAAAGTCTGTTATTGCTCAAATCAATGTCACTTAGAGGAGAACTGGAGAAACAGTCCTCTGGAAGGGCTTCCAGAGAGTTATGACTCAGATCCAAGGACTCCAGGTACCGAAGCCTGGAGAATGTTGTGGAGGAAATCTTGGCAATTTTATTGTAGCTCAGGTCGAGACTCACCAGGGTGGTGTATCCAGGGCCAGTAAGCATCGATTCATTTATTGTTTCCAGTTTGTTTGATGATAGATCCAGGTAGGAGGTATCCAGAGGAATTGGGACAGGAACAATGTGTGAGCCTATTCCACTGCAGTCCACCTTGGTCAAGCTAAAGCTGTCAAAGAGACCAAAGGTTTCCACTTCGCAGTGGCATCCAGGGAAGCAGGTTTTTGTGGTACCAAAACAGGGAAGGAGAAGCAGAAAATTGAACCAGGCCAGGAAATGCATTGTTCTCCTGGAAAACAAGACAATAGAAAAGAAGATTTAATTGCTGTAGAAATTACTTTATGAAGGATGTGTAACTATTTGACTTATGCAGTCTTGTCCTTTCTCTTTACAAAGGAAGAGAACAAGCATACCCTTAAATAGCATGAGTATCCCAAAGATTTTTCTCTCATGGTATGAACCCCAGTGGGAACTTAATGGAGAAAAAAAATTGGGTCAGCAGTCTTTAAACACATAACCAAATTGAGACAAAAATTGGAAATTGTATGTAAGAACAGTAGGCTGCCTTAAAGCATGATATGTCAAACATAAATGCTTTTGACTGGACCACGGAAGAAGCTAAGTGACAGCTCAAACACTGAGTCATTTTACAACCTGGCAAACTTCAGCACACAGAGGTCCTTCGTGTCAGGGCATCCCTGTGAGATTTGGGAGCACTGACTTCAAGACCCTGCACTGACAGGTTGGAGAAATCATTGAGGCTGTGGGAACCTCAGGTGTCTAAAGGCCTTATTGGGAGACAAGAAACTAAAATTCCATTCAGATTTCCTACAGGCAACAGCATCCTCAAAACAACATCCAGGATTAACAGCTGAAAAGGCCAGCTCCTTACTGCCCAAATGGACATCACATCTCCCTTCTTTGGACTTCAGATGCAAATTTTAGAAGTTTGGATTTGTATCAGGTGGCTAAAAGCAGCCTTCCTTGGCCTGGTGGCAGCTCCTAGCAGAGCAGAGGACCCAAGGTTTGTTCAGTCTAACCTAGCCCTTGATGTGGTGGGCCCCCTGCACAGTGGAGAGAGACAATTTGCTTCAGTCTTTGGGGAGCTTCTGCTTATTGCATTAAGTATTCTCTCTGATTAACAATGCCAATAAGCAAGGAGTTCTCTCTACTGCTTTGGTTTTGACCCTTCTCCCTGCAAGACATTTTTGTCTCTCCATCATCTCACACAAGAGAGGCAGAGAGCTGATCTGCACCCTCCAGCTTTGCTGAACCTCTTCGGATGATGTGCTAACAACTTGCCCACACAACAGTGGGCAGCAACAGCTGCACGATTTCAAGGGAAACCCAAAAGAATCTTTAGCTCTGCGTCTCTGGAGAGGGTACATAGGAGCATGTCAGTATCCTGCAGGTCAGCAGAGGCAGCAAGGACTGTCCTCACTGGTTCCTATTGCAGTCATGGGTGATGACTCCTCATGCCTTACAAACAAGGTCTCCAGAAGGCTGGAAACAAAAAAAATCTCACCAAACCAGACAAGTGGATCCATCAGCACTGGTCTTTGGCTATGCTGCTGGCTATAAACAGACACTCCTGTGCCAACTGCTCATTTAACAAGAAAAAAGTAAAAGAAATCCCTTTAAATGAACGTTCCCATCCCCACCTCAGCCTCCCTGGTCTCTTACCTTTCCCACCGCTGTTTAAAAGCAAGTCATTAACTTCCTTGCAGTATCATCTTTCCCACACACCCTTTGATCTGGCTGAGATTCCTTCCTCACAGCCCTTGCTCCTTCCCAAGACCATTTCCTAAAAAATTCACACTTCATCTCCCCTCACCCACCCTTTGGCATCAGTTTCTCTCACTTTTCAGCCTGGTCTTCTTGGCCCTGCTCTCATTCCCAGGACACTGACTGGGGACTACTTGCCAATGTACAAAAAAGGTGCAAAGGGGGAAAAATGTTGCAAAAACACTGTCCTGATCACTGATGTGAGTTGTATGGCAGTGTCTCCCAGACCTCCTGCAAATAAAGAACAGAGATTGGGACTCTGGCCAAGGTGCCTGCAAGTTAACTATTGCTAAAGGATGGCTTGTAATCCCTTGGGGTCCATTATTCTATAGAAACAACAGAAAATTGGTAAGATGAGCCCTAGCCTCAGCCCATCTCAACTGTTTCTTGAGAAAACACATTATGTGTGGAGAGGGGACATAGCGGGTTGGGCTCCTCTCTGCAGTCACTTTTCCAGATATCCCTTTCCTAATGACATCAAGGCTGATCCCCTCTGGTTCTGTGCAGACAGACTGCCTTCTGCAGTCCCTCCTAAAATAAATACTACTATTTTTATTTTTTCATGAAGCTGCATTTGGATTGCACTGATATGTTTTATTACCAGGGGAAGTTACAGCAGTGGGGAGCTCCTTGTAAACTAAAACTGCAAAACCTCAAATATTAAATATCTCACGTACAGGGAATTACCTACATGGGTATCAGCCCAATCTATCGGTATTTTTTCTCCCAAATTCCACCCAATGGCTATTCCCACTTGATGTCTCTATATGGAAAGAACCTCCCAACTTCTCCTTCAGAAGTGCAGCTTGTTTCCTCACAGAATTGTCTTAGCTCTGGTGGGAGCTGGATCATACACCAGGAAGTCCAGAGATACACCAGTGTGAAATTTTACTTTCTGAGCACTGCTAAAACCTTCATTGTTCCTTCTGGGGCATCTGAACAAAAGCAAGAGGACAAAATCAAAGCCCTAATTTAACTGGGAACCGACTTTTAATAGAGCCTGTAATGGTAGGACAGACAAGGGGTAATGGTTTTAAACTAAAACAGGGGTGATTCAGACTAGATGTAAGGAAGAATTCCTCTATGATGAAGGTGGTAAAACACTGGCACAGGTTGCCCAGAGAGGCGGTAGATGTCCCATCTCTGGAAACATTCTTCAGTCTGGACTAGTTGAAGATGTTCCTCCTGATTATTGTGGGGAGTTTGGGTGGCCTTTAGAGAGTCTATTCCAAGCCAAGCTATTCTATGATTCTATGAATTGAAAGGAGATTGAAAACCAGTGCTGGGCTTTGATATGCAGCTGCTCAAACCCCTTTGACATGGGAATTTCCCTCCTGATCAACCTCAAAAATGATTACCAGCAGTGGGCAGATACAGTGACTCTCACAGCAACATCCATCACTTCAGCCAGCAGTAAAGACAAAACATTACACTGATGAAATGCAGTACACAAAGCTCAGCTGAAGTATTTGCACAGCATCTATTGCCTCTTCTCTCCTCGCAGCACTGTCACAAATTCTCCCTTACTGGCTCTGCAATTGCTTTGCAGATGGGATACAATCCATTAGTACCAGTTTAGAAACTCCCTTATGGAGCAGTATGGAGCATCACAGGCTAACATGCCACTTGGTTAATGGGTCTGATAAAAGATGGGAGAAATAAAGTTACTGGTCATCTTCCAGTCCAAGAAAGACACCCCTGCATTGCCAGAAAATCGGCAAAGAGCTTAGTCAGGTTCAGGCATGTTTTATCATTGTGTGAAACAATCCATAGCTCTCTTTGAAATGAGGAAAGAAACACACCTCAGGCATTTACAGTTCTGTGTACCGTGTGTGTTTGAAACTGCACCAAAATGCCTTTGGATTGCTGCCCACGAGCTGCTTTGTTGATAAAGGCAGGAAGCCAAGGTATCTCCTTGTAAAAGGAAGAGGAGTTATCCTCTTGCAGCACTGGGGAATTTCACCTGGGAAAACACCATGGACAAGAAACCACCGGCACCATCATCTAGGATAGTGAGGGAAAAGTCACCAGGAGAAAGCAGCCCACCCTGGGGCTAGTTTAGCCATGCTCACTTCATTTCTATGGCAATTGGGGTATGCAGAGATCCCAGAGATAAGTTTTGGCCATCTGGCAGTTCTAGGGGGTCTTTTTGTACCCTCTGATTGCAATAGGAGCTGCTAGGTGTGCAATATCTTCTCCCATGTTTCCTTCCCTTTATGTTTCAGGTGCCTGTAGTGACTGCAGGGCTCTGGTCTTTGTGTCTTGCTCATCCTTTCTGCAGGGCGACAGCCCTAAGGAGAGCCTGGGGTGGTGAATGAGCTAGTGTTGGACCAAGCTCCTAGGAGGATGCCAGCCTTCTCCTCAGATCCCACATCTCTCTTTTAGCCTTAACCCTTATGCCTTCTCCCTGCTATGGTCATCCATTGCAATGCCATGTGGGAGCACCCACACAGAAAACTCACACTGAGACTTCCCAGCCAAAAAGCCCTCAACATTAAAAGCAGATTGCAGAGGAATGCCAGGCCTCAGGTGATGGTCAGGGAGTGAGGTGGGAGAAAGGAAAGTTTTGTTATGGTGCTGTTGCAAATTCACGCTTCTCACTGCACTTGATTTCCTCCTTCTCCTCTCCCTTAAAGGCTTTTCTCATTAGAGAGATCAGCTGACACATCCCTTCCTGGATGAAAGCCCATTGCCTGGGGACTGGTCCCCCTCTTTGAGAATGTGGATATTAAGAGGATGCTACCTAGGCTACCTCCAGTTGCCCTGGCAACCACCAAGCTGGAATTCCCCATAGCAAAAAATCAATGACTAATTAAAGAAATAATACAAGGGGAGGTGTTTTAAAGTTTGCTCTTTGATGGAGTCAGGAAACAGCTGCCCCATTCTTCATTCCCTCAGCCTCCCTCAACATGCCTCTGAACAAAGCATTGTCTGAAATGCAGCTGGATTTGGGACTAAAGGCCCAAATTCACCCAATGAAGCTTGAGGCACATGGGTAAGAAGTGCAAAAAACCCCCAAAACACCAGGTTGTCTCTACAGTGGGGTGAAGAGAAAGAAATTGCTGGCAGAAGGGGATGAAATCACCTAAGACCATATGCATCCCTGGAGATGTCCCTCTCTCCCTAGTCCATGATGGAGTAGGATGCCCAGGCTCCCTGGCTACTGCTTCCCACCCCATTCTCGGCTTTATCTTTCAAACCCTAGTCCCTCCCAATAACTAGGTGGACTTGGATAAACCAGTTTGGCTCACTGATCCAACAAAAACCCCTCTGATCTTCCTCTTTCCCCTTTCCTGGGCCAGTTTTCCAAAAAATTCAGGTGACCACCCACAGGGTTACCAGCTCTCACACAGGAGTGGGGAAAAGAGAATCTGTCTTTTCCACAGCAGCCCACAACTAGATATGACATGAATCTGTAAGGCATGGTGGACAGATCCTGGTAATTTCCATGTTTCTTGACAGTATTAATTCTGGATTAGCAGCAAATAGAGCAAATTTCAAAGAAAAAAGGCAAAAAGGAAGAGCTGAAGTCCACCTGTCCCAAATTGAGTTGTTCTAGCAAAGGACAGAGGAGTTGGATTAGCAACAATATTTCAGGAGGAAAATTTTGGGATTGTCTTCTGTCTCTTGTATGAGCCAAGTAAAGAAATAAACAAAGTCTTTATAGCAATGCTCACCAGGCCCACTTGGCTGCCAGCACTAATTGGGGTCAGGGGAAAAGGAACATTATTGGAAAGTGAAACAAGTGCATAGGTTATGATAGAGGCCATAAATCCTCCAGACTGAAAGGGAAAAAAAAGTTGGCTCTGACTCTTTCTCTTTTCAAATATCTTGGAGGCTAAGTGGCAGCTGGGACAGCAGCTCCAGAGCACCAGAACGCTCCGGAGCTGCTTCTCGACAACAAAATTGCATAAGAGACCTTTCCCCCTCTTCTCCACCCATTAATTATTCTGTAAAATTAGAATAATTACCGACTAAAGTGCAGCACTAGCAGCAGCTACACTTTTCCAGTGTGGACTCTCCCGGCTGAGCCCAAATGACGCCACAGATGCAATCGCGGTCGGGTCTCCAGATCCCATATGCCAATTTGAGCAGGCAGCAAAACTAGCTCAAACCAGCCTACAGCCAGAGACCATTAAACCCTTGCTGCAGACACACACCCCTCCCATAATAAAGAGACTGCTGCTGACAAGGTTACTCTTTCTTCGTTGTTGGTTTTTTTTGTGTGTGAATCTATTGAAAGTAAAGGTCGCGCAGGCTTTTGCTTCGCCTGCTTCAGACCAGCTCTTCCTGCAGAAGGATTCCCCACACAAATGCTGCAAAGAGCTCTCAATAAATATTATTAAACCTCACAAAAAAAAAAAAGTTAGTGTAAATGGGAACAGTGTTTTCTGACCTGCTTGTTACATTTTGTTGTGTGCTGGTTTGGGAAACACTTTGCAAACCGTCCTGGTTTTATACTCGGTGTTTGAGACTTCTGGGATTTAGTGAGAAGAGATCTAATGGGAATCCAAGAAGTATCTGGTTTTTATGTTGGATCCTGCATTTGTGTAGGTGGGTTTGAGAGAGTTCAGTGTGGTTACTCTAGGTGTTAGTGACAGCAGGATGAGAATCAGTCCCTTGGCTCTTCTAAATTGCACTTGATTTCATGGAGACCTCCATCAGGTGACATTGCACAAGTCATTTTTAGGGGATTTGTTATCACCCTTCATTTCACACTGATGGTTTTATCTGTGGGACTTGCAAAGCTGCTTAGAACAGCAGAGCTATCTCCAATTTTCCAATAGGATATAAAGACAGGGATTTGCAACCCTATTTCCCTCACCAGTGCATGCAAGCATTCAGATGAGGGGAAGCTCAGCCACTGGGGTGATGACTTTGGCCCTTATGGTTTAATGTAAAGCGACACCACAGGCCTGAGCAGGAGTAAAAAGGCATCCTGCAGGTGCCTGAACATTTTTGGCTCTATGCTCCTGCTCCTTGGGAAAAATCTGAATGAAACGCAAGGAATGCAAAGAGAAAAAAAGAGAAGATTTTGCTCTGAATTCCTTTATGCTTTAATTATTTTGCCTGGCCAGATCATGGAGCAGATCCTCATGGAAACTGATCCACACGGAAAATAAGGAGGTGGTTGGTGGTAGCCAACATGACCTCACTAAGGGCACATCCTGCTGGACAAATTTCATGGCTTTCTATGACACAGTTACAGTGTTGGTGGATGAGGGCAGAATGACTGATGCTATCTACCTGGACTTGTGCAAAGCACTTGACACTGATCCACGCAACATCCTAATCTCTATGGAGAAACATGGATTTGATGGTTGGATGACTCAGTGGATAAGGATTTGGCTGGATGGTCACACTCAGTGAGTTAAAGTCAACAGCTTGATGTTGAAGTGGAAACCAGTGAGGAGCGGAGAAACTGCATAAACAGAGACAAGATGCTACTTCCTGATCTGGACAGGAACCCCAGTGCTCTGCATCAAGTCTGTCTTTGCAAGACTTGAATCTCACCAAACCCCATGGAATAAAGCTTGTGGACAGCCAGAAAGGGCAAGGAACAGCAAACAAGATACCAGTCCACATTTTTCCATCTTGGTTATTTCCATTTGCTTTTCTCCTCTCTGGACAGAAATTGCTGAGCCAAAATTTCAATGGCTTTCCAGCATCCAAACATGTTCTCCATCCTTTAGGGAGATTTTTGTAGATGTTACAGGGGATGGGATGGATAAGATTAGCAAAGACAAAGCTAAATTAAGCATCAAAAACATCAAAAGCATTTCACAACCCCAAAGACAAAGCCAAGCAGCCCCTCAACCCACCACATGGGCTGTATAGAAGATGTGTGGGATTGATCTAGAGGGAACCCAGCACCTCCACATCCTACAGCTCCACACTACAGATCTATTTTCAAATATAGAATCTCTTAGGTTAGAATCTCAAGGGAAAGACCTTGAATATCATTGAATCCAGCTGTTAACCCAGCACTGCCAAACCCACCACTAAACCATGCCTCCAAGTGCCACATCTGCACATCTTTTAAATCTCTCCAGGGATGGTGACTCAAACACTTCTCTGGGCAGCCTGTTCCAATGCTTGACAACCCTTTCGGTGAAGAAATTTTCCCTAATTTGCAATATAAACATCCCCGGGTGCAACTTGAGGCTGTTTGCTCTCATCCTATTCCTTGTTACTTGGGAAAAGACACTGAAATGCTTGCTTGGCTGAAAGTCTCTGCTCTATTTTTTAATGTAAAAAGAAAATCCTTTATTTAATAAAGAAATGGAAAGACTTATTAAAATAAACTTTATTACAACTTTGTGACATCGTTAATGTCACGATTCCCATCTGCTTTGCAAGAGGCCACAGATAATTTATCATCCTAGTGCTTAAACAGCTAGCAGTTTATTCCACTTGTGCAATCTTCCCCCTGAAGCATCCCTCATTCCCCCTGGAGGAGGAAATCAAGGTGCAGGGTGGTGTATTTTGGGATTTGACAAAAGGAAAACATGTGCAGGCAGGTCTGCCAGCCCATACAGTAACATCCAGCTCATTTACATCCGTGGCTGAAATACAATTTCTGCCACACTAAAAGCTTTGTCCCATGAAAAGGTGCATTTTGTGAGGGAAGAGCAGTCCAGCTCCAGGGAGTTTTTCCTTAAGTGGCAAATTGGTCCCACATCCAGCACAGAAAAATTTGGAATTAAATCACTGTGCATCCCTGCATCGGGATTTGCACAAAATTCCGGCTTCTCTGCTCAGCCCAAAAAGCTGTCAGCTTAATAGCAGTTTATTTCCAGGTGGAGGAATTAGTCTCCTGTGGCTTTTGAAAGCAATTTTGCTCTCCAGCCTCAAGTCAAGCTGTGCTTGTGCCCAGAGGGGGCATTCCCAAAAGGAAATTGTTTGCCAGGCCTCCTGAGTGGCTGGGGGCAGGGGAAGGCAGGTGTTGGAGGGGTGTAGCACCAGGAGGGATTCACAGGGTTTTCTGGGAGCAGACAGGATGTGAGCATCCCAGCCCCACCACTGCCTCCTGGCTATTCCAGCTGCAGAACCACTCAAACTGGGAGCTTTGGTAGCTGCACCTGGTTCCCAGCAGCCCGGGATGCATGGAATCAGTCAAACAGGTGCCTGCATGGGATCTAAGAGCCCAGGACCTTGTCCTGCTCTAGAATCACTTCCAGCATGATCACCCTGAATTCTTTTACCCCTAACAACTCCTATTTCTTATCCTCCCCAATCTGCTTATTAACTGTGAGCATTTCCAGGAGCAGGAGGCCTCACTATCCTGGCACTCACTCAGTATGAAAGAGACTTCATCTCTGCCAGGAACACAAATATTTTCTTAACCATCTCAAACTCAACCCGAATAGAATTTTTATCATAGCGACATGTCCCAGAATGGGAGGTCTCCATTATTTTGGCGCAAACTCGGGAACAGACCAGCCCTACAACATGGTGCTTCACAGCCAAAGGAGAGGTTTACACAGAGTTTTATGTCCTAGTGCATTTTGCTGTAGAAAGACCTGGTGAAGCTACCTGCCCCATCAGCTCCCGTGCCCAAGAACCTGCTGTGAGGCACAAAGGGAGCCTGCGAGTACCCAGGGTTCACCCAAATCACAGCAGTAACCTTGAGAGGATTAAACTCTTCTTCTTCCCTAACTAGTCAACTGTTGAAAGCGAAAATGATCCCAGCCAGCTTCTCCAGGAGCCTCAGCCCTTGGCAATGCACACCTGACAGCCAACCCCAGACAGATCCTGCGCTGGCTCCTGCTATGATGATACTTTTTTGCTGCACTCCAGCTCCCAGAGACATGATATAATTCCAGAGGAATGCACTCCAGGATGAACACCATATGCCAGCAAGGAATGTTAAGAGGTGCAGCACGGGTAGAGGAAACCTTCTACCCACAATGGATACTTCTTGGTTTTAGCTGTTAGAAGAGCTGATCAGCCATGTCACTGTGGCCAGCTGGGAAATGCCACGTGCCATGCACATCCCTGGGATGGCATGTATGATGTTTCACACCAGGGAAGTGCAGCTTGCAAGGACCCACCAGCAGCTCTCAGGTCAATGAGGGAAAGGCATGATGTCTATGGATGTACCCCACATCCCTGATCTGGATTTCTTCCAATCACCCCAGAGGGCTGGCCTGAGCTGCAGAGAGACCATGTTGCATGGGTAGACATGGATGGGTTCCCCCAGAGGAGATGAGCTAGGCAGGGGGAAGGAAACAAGAGAGAGGAGGGAGGAGAAGGTGATACATCCCAGGGTGATGCCTCTCCTCTTCCTGGTGAGACACATCCCACCAAGAGCAATCAACTCATCACAGCCTCATCATCCTGTGTCTCTAATGGCTTTCCAGCTCTTTCTCCTTGAATCATGGAATCATTAAGGCTGGAAAAGACCTCTAACAGAATTGAAACCATTGCAACAGGAGTGGCTGCAGATCAGGTCCAAGTACTGCCTCCAGCAGCATGCCTTCGTCATGGTGCAGCCAGCACTGGAAAAAATCATGAGAAAGCAGAGGGAAAAGAAATTCAACCCGGCTGGGCAACACCTTCAGCCCTGGCAGAAGGATTTTAAGAGGACCCCATGCAGCTTTAGCTCTCTGAAAGGCAGCAGCTGCCAATCTCCCTTCTCCTAAGAGCCCTGCGGGGCTGCTGACTTCGGTGAGGAAGGGCAAAACGAGGAGACTGGGAGTTAAGCTGGGTTCCCCTTGGCACTGATCCAGCTGGCCCAGGGATTCTTTGTGGGCTTTTTATTTATTTTTGTGGTTGGGTTTTTTTCTATGCACAATAGTCTCCGGGCCCCTTTGCCGTCTGTGGCTCTCAGCGTGCAGCTGCAGACCCTCCACTGAGGAGATAATAAATACAATCCTGGCCATTATTGTTGCAAACAGCACAGCTGGAGGCTCCCATCTCATTCCCCTCATGGCCTTTCTTTGCTCGCCCTCTCCAATAATTCTTGCAACGTGATGCTGCAAACAATGAATGCCAATGAAACGGCTCGGTAGAGCATCAGCTGGGGCTTCAGGAGCTGCCCCCACCCCAGTGAAGCATGTGAGACATTTACTAGACTCAGTGGGTCTCCTACAAGGTTTGGAAAGTGGAGATTTGAGGAGGGGAAGGGGTGCAGGTAGAGCTGATAAAGGGTTTACAAGTAATGTGTCATCCCCACCATGATTCCACTGTAGATGATTCTTCATGGCCCCCATGATGTGCAGTATCTCCTCAGCTCTTTTCCTCCCCTCCTTGGCCTGGGATTCTCCAGTCCCTTTTGGCCAGTCGCAGATTTTGGAGAAAGATTATCTGAAGTGGGTTGAGAGAGCCATTTTCCCAGCAGGACCAATTTCTCACCACCAATGCTACCCTCAGTCTCCATTTAAGTGCCTCAGTTTCCCTCTTGACACTTTAAGGATAACTAGCACTAGGTCCAAGAGGTGTTCATTCCTGTGTGAGTACGGGGGTACCATCCCCAAGTTTAATTCCCACCAGTTTAACTAGGAAGGGAGCTCAAGGCCTGTGGGTCTCACCCCACACAGGAGTCCCCAGCCAACACTGCCACTGCTGTAACTGGTCTGGCCAAATGTTACCACTGTCCTTGGGCTCCATGTCCAGTTCCTGCCTTCCTGGACATTCTAGGAAGAGCAACCCTGCTTTGCCCTCTGCAAAATGAGGAGCCAGGCCAGGGGAGAGGGAAGGAGATGGATGAGACAGGTTCAGTTACCCTGTGATCCTACAGTTCTTTGAACTGGAGATCGCTTGCAAGAGGTTGCAATGCTTTGGTCCTGAACAGATACAAACTGAATTTTTGCAGTAGGATTGAAGTGCTTTGGAGAAAGGATCTCCCCCATCCTGCTCTGTGAAGTTTGGCCTCACCATGCCAACTGCTACAGACATATTGTTCCCAAGGATGGGAGGAAAACAGGAACTTTTGTGGTCAGGGCCCTGTCCTGCCCCACTTGGAGATGGGTGATACAAGCCCCATTGCGCATGTGTCACCTCACACATTATGGGGTTGAGGAATCACATCTGGTTTAACCCATCAGTCACAATAGGAGTTTTTCCAGAGGAGGACTATCTTATTCGAAGAAAAAAAAATAAATCTTCCTTGAAAATATAGTCCCTATCCCTGAAAGTGTTCAAGGCCAGGTTGGACAGGACTTTTAATAAGCTGCTGTAGTGGAAAGTGTCCTTGCCCATAGCCAGGGTGTTGAAATTGGATGATCTTTAAGGTCCAACCCAAACCATTCTGTGATTTCTCTCCCCACCCCTGGGTTTGAGCTGCTGGCAAGAAACAGCAGAAAGGAGAGGAGTGACCATCACAGAGACACAGACTGTAGAAAAGAATCAGGAAGGGAGAAAGGGGAAGGAAGAGAAACCCCGCAGACACTGGCATTCAGACATTACACACAGCACATGGCCCTCTGTCTGCTATGGTGAAGATAAAGTGCTTTTTTCCAGTTTGCTGCTGCTCTGACAGAAGATTTCCAGCCTGTTTAATGCAACTCAGGAATGTCCCATGCTAAGGCAGCCAGGATGGGTTAATCTCTTGCAGTGTCTGCAAGAAGGGAAGGCTGGGGCGATTCCCAGAGCACATATTTCCTTCCCCCCTGCTGCACACCATGAATATAATAGAAACTCCCAGGAAATTAGAAAAAAATAAATATAAAAACTGCAGTAAAAATTAAAATCTCAAGATTTCCTTGTAATGAATGGCTGAGCTGTTCATACATTTGCCTCGATAGGTCCAGTGCCAAGTTTTAAGACAAGAAACAGCTTGCTCAAGCCAGCCTTTATCTCTTCCCAGCCCTCAGCATCTCCGTGTTGGGAAGTTTCCTTTGATAGCCTGCCAAGGTGGTCAGCACTGCAGCTACCGTGCAGAGCCCAGGGGTGCCAGGGGTCAGGAGGGCTGCTGGACAAGGATGCCTTGTCTCATCCCACCCTCCAGACTCTGCTTCTCCCCGCCAACCAGCTAACAAAAAATGAGAAGGAGGAGGAAGAAGGAGGAGAGACTGAAAGATGATTAAAAAAAAAATAGTTAGGGATGGAGGGAAAACTCTAAACCTCTGGAAGACGGTGGCTCACCTTTTATTCCCAGCTCGGTCTTGCACAGGGGTGACACGCACTGCTGCTCACTGTGTGGCTGGGGGAGCACAGGACACTTTTCCCTATATTAAAAAAAATTTAAAAATCCATAAAAAACCCTAAAAAGTTTTGCATTTTTTCCCCTTTTCTCCCAATTTCCTCTCCTCCATTCAATGCTGGTTTATTCCTTGCACTTAGTTGTAAAGAATAGGGGTGCAGGAGACCCTCACCCCAACCCTGCAGCCTCTCCTGCCAGTCCAGCTTGTCATCAGAAATTAACGTCCCCTGGGATGTCTGTCACGTCCTCGTTCCCTCCAGGCATCTTGTTACTGCCTCTGACAGCAGCTGCTCGAATTCATTCACAAACCAGCAACGCCTGCCCGCCCTGCTCCAGGATGCCGCAAGGGAAAATCCGGCAGCGTGCTGCCACCCAGCCTCCTGCCTGCCCCGGTGTCAAACGCCGCTCACCCCGCGCATCCACCGCCTCCGGAGGAGGGAAGCGGCAGCTCCTGCTCGGGCCATTTATAGCCCGCGTGGGAGCAGGCACCTCCCACGTCCTCCCCAGGACAGGGGCTGGGTCTGGCTCTCGGATCACGGTGGGACGGGAGCCATGCCCCGCACCAGGGCGATGGCACAGACTGACCCGCTTTGCCCGTGAGCGCCTGGCTGCCGACAGCGAGCCCCCAGCCAAGTTTAGCCTGCAAATCCTCACAGGGACGTGCCAGCTTCCTCCGGTCCTTTCAGCAGCTAACACATCCAGCGTGCTTCTTATTCCCGGAGAGGTCGGCGAGATGGTCCAACCCTGCCTTTCGCCGGCGCCTCTTCTCCCGGTGTTCGCCCTGCTCCTCGCCGCTGCAATATCCCGGTGCCGCCAGCCGGGCTTTGGAGCGGCGATCAATGCGATATTGCGGCGCAACGCCAGCGACCGGCACCGGCTGCTCTCCGCAGAGCAATGGCACAGTGTCCACCCAGACAAGTTTCCTACTGTAACTTCCGTGAATGCTGTTATTCAGGCGAACGGCAGCTGATTTATCATGGCAGGCACACGGGGAAAGCTTTCCATTCGGGAGACCGGGGGCTGCTCGTCCCGCTGCCGCGGCGAGCGCCGTGAGCTCAGCAGGGTTCGCTGTGCTTTCCTTACAGCCGTGCTCCAATGTCTCCGCTGCCACGGAATTGCATTCACGGACCGTGCTGGCGAGCGCCGGGTAACGGGGGCGATGCCGCTTCCCCGCGACAAAAGCCACCAGCTCCGTCCCCACCGCTCTCCTCCCAGCCTTCCCAAATCCCAAGCGAGAGGAGTGAAGTTGACAGACCCTTTTGTTTTCAGAGAGCTTGGCACGTGTTGTGGTTTACTGAGCTAATAAATCTGCCGTGGGCTGCGTCTTTTAATGACTGCAGCATTAATAACAAGTTTCCTGGGAGCTGCTTAAAAGTTTACAGGGTGTGTGCACTATCAGGGGAACCCTGGCCTTTCTTTCTGACCTCCTGCTTCAGAAGTCACACCCAGCAGCTTCTTTCATTCTTTCTTCCCCCTTTTTTTTTTTTTTTTTTTTTTTTTTTTTTTTTTTTTTT
>VZDJ01000623.1:18643301-18688664 GCA_008694505.1 Cyanoderma ruficeps
GTCAGCATGATCCACTCACAGATGGGAAATTCCCAGGCAGGAATGCCTTTGCCATGCCTTTATCAATGCAACCTGGGGGGAAAGGAACCCCCCTCTGCACCTTCCAGCTTCTTCACCCCGTCCAGCCGACCCCTCTAAGCTTTCCTTTCCTTCTCCTTTCTCTCCTTACCTTGAGTAAGCTGCAAAACCCTGCGAGCCTCCCAGCACCAGAAACCCACCAAAAGGCCTCTTTTCGCTCCCGAGAGTTGAGGGGAGGGCCCGGAGAGGAGGAGGAGGAGGAGAAGGAGGAGGGAGAGGAGGGGAGACAGGGAGCCCTGTGTGAAATCAAAGCCCCGAAGCCGGGCACGGGAGGCGGTGCGGAGCCTCCAGCTGCTGCTCGGATTACTCTGCAGCCGTGGCAATCCCGAGACCTCTGCAAACCACCATTCCACTGGGGGAAGGAGAAGAGACGGGATTCTAGCTAAAGACTCTTCATCCCAGGAGAGGAGCCGGGCTGGGGGCTCGTATGCACCCACCCCACCCCAAAGTTCCCTCTCTGGAAAAAACAGATGTGGGGAAAAAAGTAGTTTGCCCCCACCCGAGACCTCTGTCCTTCCCCCTACCCTGCACCCCGGCCGCTGAACCCCCTCGCCAGGAAAAACTCATCACACCAAAAAAAGTTTCGGCACTCTGAGGCTGGGGAGGGCTCCGCAGCAGCGACCCCCGGGCTGGCCCTGCGCATCCCCGGGAGGCGGCAGGGAGGGCTCAGCCCATCGCGGTACAGCTTCCCCCCTCCCCAAAAATGAGCCCGACCGTTCTGCACACCCGGGGAAGTTTGGCGGGGGGTGCAGAGAGGGTACGCAGGGGCCAGGGAGGGGATGGAGGGCGCAAGGAAGGGGTGGGTGTCAAGGAGGGGATGCGGGGGTCAGGGAGAGGGTGGGGGTACGGGGAGGGGCTCACCGGGGCCGGCGTGGGTTCCCACGGCGGGGCGGCCGCGCAGCGCCGGTTCCCACGGGCGCCGCCGGGAGCCGGCAGCAGCAGGGCTTGGGGCCGGCTGTCCCCTTCTTCTCTCCTTCTCCCTCCTCCTTCCCGTGCAGGGCGTGCAGCTGGCCGGGCAAGCTGGCTGCCCCCTTCCCCTCAGGAGGAGGGAGCTCAACAGATGGCTGCACACAAGGGAACATCTGGGAGGAGGAGGAGAAGGAGGAGGAGGAAGGAGGCAGGAGGCAGGACTTGCGCTAGACTGTGCCACTCCTGAGCTGGCAGACCCCCCTTAACAGGGGAAAAGGCGGGGGGTGGTGTCGAACCGGCTTTGCACATACACGGAGTCCCCCTTCCTGCTGCTTTGCATCCCCCGTGCCTAAAATTCCTTGTCGTTCCTTTGCTTTCTTGGGGATCACACCGGAGTTGCCCTTTCAGCATAACCTCGTTTCCAGCCCTGACCTCTGCAGGGCTGTATCTGCAGACGTGATTTCTATTCCTGAACACTGCCTTCGTTCAGTTTCCAGGCGTTTGGTGCCAAGGTCAGGTCTGGCACCCCAAGGTGCAGGTAGGACGGGCCAGCGCCAACGTTTGAGCAGTGCCAGCAGGCTTAAAAAACCCCCCAGACTGGGGCTTGCAAATTGTATGGTGCAGCCCTTGAAACGGAATAAAGAAAAACAAACAAACAAACCGAGATATTAATCCACAGTGTGGGGGACAGAGAGTCTGAACCCCGACACTGGAGGATAGGCAGCGCCTGGGGTCATGAATGGGCAGCCCTGCATAAGAATTTCTTGGCTATTAGATGTAGTGGCCCAGTGGCAGCTTTAGTCATGATGGTGGTACCAGAAGGATAAACAGAAGTCACAGCTTCACAGAACATTCTGAGTTGGAAGGAACTCACAAGGATCTTCAAGTCCAGCTCTAAGGTGAATTGCCCATACAGGGATTGAACCCACAACCCTGGCATTTTTAGCACTAGGCTCAAACCAGCTGAGCTTATCTCAGGATGTCAAGTGCCTCATGTCATGGTGCCATGACCTTGGAAAAGACAAAAAGGATTGCAAGGATCTATGAGTCACAGAGGGCATATCCTGTGGCTGGCTGCAGCTTCTCATATTCAGCATCTTGCACCCCTTGTGTATTACTGGCCTGTGCCAGGTCTCAAGGTGAGTGGTTGCTTGTTTCTTAAAAAGTTTAGGTTAAGAAAGTACAATCAGGTTTCCTGTTGTTTACTTTTAGTAGCACCAAAATACCCCACTTACCCCATATCAATGACCAGGGTTTCCTCACACCACAACCTTCAAGCACGTCTGGTGCTGAGATTTGTATTTAGCATCTCTTTGTGATGAAAAAGTGGTGAAAAGGTTGTGGTTTGTTTTTGTTCTGCTCAGCTGCTTTCTTCAAGAACATCACAGTTCTAAGGTTTGGCGGGTGACCTCCCTGCCCAGCAAACACAGCTCTAGTCAGAGGGGTTGAGGCTCGAGGCAGGAGGTACTGGGGGCACCAGGAAGGTGCCACAGTTACTCCTTTCCACCCTCCATGTTTCCAAGTATGGCATATCCAGGATATGTGCTCACTCTGCCCCTGTCTCAGGGGATGATTTTCGGGAATCACCATCTGACTGCAAGAACTTTGCCAAGGAGCAGCGCCAGGGAGCCAGAGAGAGGAAATGTGTGCTCAGGACTCAGCTGAGTCAAATGCTTTTTGGGGAAAACCCCCTAGTCTGGATTGGGATTTTCCATGTAGATGTCATGGTGATATCTCCAGACATGAACAATCTCTTGTAAGGATCCATCCAGTAGGGTCTTTACACTGTTAAGTTTTTATGGCTCTGAGTGGGGGAAGTTGTTAAGCTGGAAACTCTTGTTTAATTTTCCATTTTGTTCATTTTTTCCATGCCTCATTCTAGGCCTTTGCCGTGTCGTAGTTGGCCTCAGTAAAGCAAAATGCCAGTTCAAAGGTGAAGAAATTGGGAATTAAATCCTTTGGCTGAGATCCAGCTGATATATAATAGCTATATATTATATGTATGTAGATGTATTACACTTATGTATACACTTTATATATGTATATATAAAAGTTGCCCAGTCTGATGTAGTTGACCAAAATCATGACAAGGAGAGGGCTGGCAGTTCTGGGTGATCTGGGGGTAGGGATTAGACCTGAGGTGATGCTAACACTAACTTAGTTATGCATCTATCTGATTCAAACAACTCTACCAGTATCTCACCTCCCTCACAACAATTTCTTCCTAAATTCTAATCTAAACCTGCCCCTTGTCAGACAGTTTGAAGCCATTCCCCCTTGTCCTATTACAAGTCCTTGTCGAAGTCCCTCTCCAACTGTCTTCTAGCCCCTTTAGGCACTGGGATATGCTGTAAGGTCTCCTTGGAGTCTTCTCCAGGTTGATCAAGCCCAGCTCCCTCAGCCTCTCTCCATAGCAGAGGTGCTCCAGCCCTCTGAACATCTTTGTGGCCCACCAGCACTCTCCAGCACACCAAAGAGTAAACTATAATGATAACATCATTTTTAGAGGATGTTTAGTCTTAAGGTCATGTTTCCTACCATCACTATTTCTATTTCTTTGCCACGTGAATGTATATTTTTGTAAAGATAAAACAGGGAATTGTGTAGCCTCATGGACTGAACCTTCCCACACAAAAACCAGCCATGCTGTGTTAGGACAAATTTCCCCATCTGTCTCAAACAGTTCACTGCCTGGGACACCAGGAGAGGGTGAAAGATGGAAATGGAACTTCAGTTTTCCCTCTCCAAATAGCTCTCCTGTATTGCTGGTGCAGAGACCCTAGCAGGTCTGGGAACCATAGGACATCTTCTCCCAGTTAGCTCAGGACCATGCTGAGCTTTCCTCAGATCTTCTGTTCTTGTTCTGTTCTCTGTTTCTCAGTGTCTGATAACATCAGGGCTGGTTGGACTTGTTAAGATCCAGAGAATTCTTAAGCTAAAGGGAAGATGTCTGAGTCACTCTGACTTTCTCCTGAATGAATCCTAATAGATGTGTCAGGGAAAATAAGTTAAAGTGAGAATGAGAATAATGATGACATAAACTGGATTAGTAAGACGAGCTAGAGTTTGAATTTTGCCCTATGATCTCTCAGTCCCTCCCTGAGATCTCATTTCCCTTCCTCTAATTATGCAATCCCAGGAAAGGAGGTTTTTCATGCACTGAACTTCTGGGAAAAGCCACAGAGCCAGATCAGTGGCTGGCAATCCCCAGCTCTGATCTTCCCCACATGGGAGTACTCCTGCAGAGGAGGAAGTCTTCCCTTGCTGCTGTGCAAGGGATTGCTCATGAACTCTCTGCCTTGTGGTGGAGATGGAAGAAATGGCTTAGGAAGCCGTCCAAGCTTGGTTGCCATTGATGGGATTTCTCAGAAGGAAGAACCCACAGCAGCAGCTAGCAGGGTTACTTGTGAAAGAGTTCAATTATTGCAAGAAGTTTAAACAAAACACTGATGACAACAGCAGCAAACAACATCACCAGTTCCCAGTGGGAAGATATGAAGCAGGCAGGTCTACCTGTCTGCTCTGGGAATGTTTCCCATCCTTGTGGGAGTCCTATAGTAACTCAGAATTAGAAGCAAAGATTTTTTTGAACTCCTGTAACAAGTACTACTTAAACAAACAACCACTTGCAGCTGTGGTTTTTATTTCATTCAGAGGAGCGTGGCAATCTTGGATACACATTGCACTCAAGTGTATACAGCCTTGGTCAAAAAATAGGTTTTTCTGTAGGTCCATCCTCTCCCTTAGCCACTGGACCATGTCCTGTGGATGTGAGCCCCTCATCAGCAATTAACTGCAGTCAACTCATTCGGTCTGTATTGACCAATGGACTTGTATGGAAAACTGTCTCCTCTTTGCTCACCATGTTGATTTTATCTGTATTGATTGAGAGCCAGTAGGGAAAATATGCGTATTTGGGAAAAGAGACAGAAGCCAGCTCCTCTTGGTGGAAGCTCCATGGCTGTTGGCAAGGGTCAAGGTTCCTCTTACTCATTCTTCCTGCCTGGCCTCATGAATTTTGCTCCCCTTAGTGCCTGGTGACTCAGCTTGACCAAGAGGTACAGAAGAGACCCTCTTCCTGTCTATTTATCCCCTGTCCCCTCACCCCAGTTGCTCCATAGCCTGGTGGATTTGACTGTTTTGCCTAGTGCGGTCTATGGATTTCAANGGGCAAACTGTGCCAGTTCCTCACCATAGTAAAGATTTTCTTCCTAGTATCTATTCTAAACCAACCCTCTCTCAGTTTATAGCCATTCCCTCTCGTCCTGTCACTGCATGCCCTTGTGCTAGATTCCTCTCTCCTTGGACCGTGGAGGAGGCTTGGGTCCTTATGGTAGTTTTATTCCCACACTGGGGCCAAGCATCTTCTTTTCAGGTATTGTGGAGCCTAAACAGCCTGCCCAAGAGAAGTGTGGGCTTTTGTGCATCTGCTTGTATTAGCTGCTCCTGGAGTGGGTGGTTGTTTCCTAGCAAGCTGCTCACTGGAATTTTTGTTCCTTTTTTATAAGTGTTGAGACTCTCATTGCAAATATGTACTTCACTTTGACATAAAGTCAATATTTAGCTTTTCAATTAATAAATATTTAGGTTTGCTTGGTTGAAATCAATGTATCCTGAGAATTTCTACTGTGATCCATGGTTAAGCTCTGGGGCCAACAAGTGGAAGAATCCTGTCATGCTTTCAAGACCTGTTTCTGCAATGGTATTGTTAGATTGAGTTCATTCTGCTACTGAAGGGTCATATCCTTAGCTATGTCAAATGCTACCTGGAGTAATGAAGGTTCATAAGGTCACACAAGGAAGGAAAGAAAGAAAGCACAGGGATTTTTATACTTTGTTTTTCTTCTCAGTTTTTTGCGACTGCTTCAATTTGGTATCAAGAAATCAACCTGTAATTGTAAATTGAAGGGGTGTTTGCATCTTTCTAGTACCCTGTTGGGATTTTTGCTCAGTTCCATGTCTTTAGATTCTAAATAGTCAGATGTTTCTTTGTTTCTATTTCCCATATAAAGTGGATAGAATTAGAATCCCTTTGAGAAGGAAGAAATCTTTGTAGTCAAAGCCAGACTGCCTGACCCACATTTAATCCACCAATCCACACTGAAAGAGTCTGAGTGGTGCATTCAGGGAATTAGCACCCTACTTGACACTGCAAGATGCTTTGGACATCTCATCCCCAAGGATGACATTGCTGCATGGGTTGACGTCCTTTATCCAGAAAAAACAGAGACTTGAAAATTCCCTAGAATTCTGGTCTGTAAAATAAGTCTAATTTACTTTTACAAGGTAAGAACCAAGGAGGAATCAGGTAAGAGCTGTGTATCGTGCATGCAGACTACAGACACAGATCTTAACATCCGAACTTCGATAAAACTTTTGGCTGGAAGAGACCTTTGGTGTTCTTTGTTTCAAGAGTCCAAAGTCCAGCTCTCAACCCAGAAAGCTCTTAAACTCACATGATATTCTGAATTTGTTAAAGCTCTCTTGACTTCACATTGATAGAGGATCATGGGTTTCACTAAACACCCATGGCCTTTGTTAAACATGTGGGTACAAGTCCATTGCTGAAACAAGCCCTGCAACATGTATTGTGAAAAAAAAAAAAAAGGAAACAATAGAGGAGATTTAGATGATTTTTTTTTTAAATTCTGTTGGTGGAGAAAGCTGTTGACATGCTTGTCTTGCTGCATGAGCTACGAAACCTGGCTTCCTGGTCCCATGAATATTTGCATCCTGCAGTTCTCCTGGTGTCCCCTGCAGTTTTGGTCAGGAAAGGGCAACCTACAGCCATGCTGGTAGGGCCCTGAGTACTGGCTGGTGGACCAGTAGGTATTTTCTGGCTAATTAGTTGGCTGCTGCCTTGCAGGATGAATAAAAAATTGCCTTTCCATTAAGGGACCCATTAAGATAGATTAATTTGCATTTAATTCTCCTTTAATTTGCCTTGAATCCTCCTTTTCCCTAGTTGATGATATTAATGAAGCTTGTAGGAACTTCCTACCCCCTGAGAGTGGCAAAGACCATTTTCTGAGAGTGGGTGATAACAGCCAACATGCTTAAAAATGTTGATGTTTAAATGCTAAGCAAAAGGCCATATAGGCATCATTTTGTTCACAAACCAGGCTAAAAGACCAAAATAACTCCAGCCCAAATAAAAGGCAGCATTTTTTCTATTCTTCTACTTTTCTCTAGTCTCAGCTAAAATGATGATGATTTTTTTTCTTTTAATTTGAAAAGAAAAATTCACCTGTGCACTGAAGCCTTAGAAGCAAGTTTTTAGCCCAAAGCACAAAATCATTACTCAATGAAGTTAGCCTTTGAACAGCCAAATTTCAAAAGAAAATATTGATTTGGCACGCTTCAGCTTGTCAATTGAGAAGATTAAGCACTATAGAGTGGGAAATAAAGACAACAGGAGGCCAGATACTGTGAAAATCTTTCATCTGGTGGAATCGCCTGCTGAGGGAAGCAAGAGATGCCCTTGTCACTGATACTTTTAAAGTTAGATTAGGACAAGAATGCAAACACCTACTAGTCTACTGTCTAATATCTAGATCCCGCTTCTTGTAATCCTAATGAAAATACTCTGACTAGAGAGGGCACTGCTTAGTCTTCCCCCTTATCTGTCTGCTAATCACTCTTTCCCTCCCTTGAAGCTACCTATAATGTCCATTACCATGGTAACCAAGCATGGTATGTATCTCAGACAAGATGACATATGCATCTTTTTCCTGCTTTAATAGCTACTCTGTTTAGGCTGCAGTCTCCTCTCATTGCCCAGTTCCCCAAAGGACATACAAATGCTGACTCCACGAGTTGGCACCTCCATGTGGGAAGGAGCTGCTGCGGGAAACTGTCATTCAAGCCTCAGACCTTAAATGTGTGATGTGTTCCTCTGAGGTTTAATTACAGGTACTTTTAACTGGGTGGAGAGGAAATGCTTTTAAAGAAACAATGTTCATTGAGCATAAAGTGTAATTACCCAATAGCTAAACTTGCCTAGAAATTGGAGTTATTGCATTCTTGGCTTTACCAGGCAGGTCAATCATTAAAGTTTAACAAATGAAGCCAATCTTTCATCTCAGCAAGTTTGTCCTAGCAAACATTGATCCATTGGCTGTTTGTTCATGCTCCAAAATGTATGCTCATCAATACCAGAAACCTTGTGATCCCAAGGATGGGGTTGTAATGAAACAAGCAGACAGTTGTCAGCAATGCTTAGAAGGTTTACGTCATCCTTAAACTGAACAGGGATGGGTTTGGATTAGATATTGGTTGTATAAGAAATTTGTTATGCTGGGGGTGGTGAGGCACTGACACAGGCTGTCCAGAGAAGGTGTGGATGCCCTATCCCCTGAAAATGTTGATGGCCAAGATGCCATGGGGATTGGAGCAACCCGGTGCAGTGGGAGGTGTCCCCACATGGCAGAGGGGTTGAAGCAAGATGATCTTGAAGGTGCCTTCCAACCCACCCCCTTCTATGATTCTATGGAATTACAAAGACTGAGCTTCAGAGAAAGCCCAAGATTTAATGATAAATTCAGAAGCTGGTCTTTCTCACAGAAGGATGTGTGGGGTAGCATTAGCTGCTACCAGAGCCCTATCTCCAGCCTTGCAGTCCCTCATCAGTAAGTAGACTTTATTTCTGCTGCAAGAGATAAGAAGCCTCCACTGAGATAGCTGGATTAATAAGTAATGGTGCCTTCTGTGAAGAGCATGAACAGGTACACACATCCTTGGGTTGGAAGCGTGTCTAAGAGGATGCAGAGAGGGGAAGGGCTTGCTGAAGCCCCTGACGTCATCCTGACTGAACACGAACCTTGACAAGCATGATCTGAGGAAGTCCAGCAATGAGAAGCTGGTTTCAAACAATGGTCCTCTTGTTTTCCCTCCCTGAGCTCGGTGTGTTGCCTCCCTTTTATTCATCCACTCCCCCTCAAGAGGTGAATGCGTAGGTCAAAGGTGTGAGTCTTGCTTGACTTTTCTTGCCAGACAGAAGCTGAATGAAGGCACAGATGCTCTGCTTAAATGCATGGGGATGTAAACACTGGCAATGGAAGGATGGGAGCTGCCTCCGTAACATAAGATATAGTTACACACAACTGGATATGATGGGGACATAGATAGAAAGGTTTTACAGCTGGAAATGTGATGTTTTCTGCCTCAGGTTGTAGAATTAAGCCAGCAAGGCATAGATATAATGGCCCAGAAGGTTTTGCTGATTTTTTGAGGATTACTGTATTTCATATCTGTGGGCAAAACCCTACCTATTTGGTCAGTCTCATCTTCATCCTTCACTTCCTTTTACTCTTTCTCTGCCCTCCTGCCTGCAGCAAAGCTCCCCAGGAGATCACTCTCTACCCAAATCTCAAATCCCAAATTCCAAACCCTAAGCCTCCTGGTTTCCTCTGAAACATACTGATGACTCAGAGTGTTCCAGGGAGCTGCACAGCAAAGAGTGGACTCCACAGGAGAGAAAAGCTGCATTTCCCTTCTGGCAGTAGTGGAAGTGTCTGACTTATCCCAAGATAAAAACCGAGAAATATAAGACAGCTCTGTTTTACTGGGAGGCACATTTCCAGGAAGCAGCACTGTGAATGACATACAAACACCTGAAGTGCCACTTTGCTGTGCTGGTGGGGCTTGTGATTATTATTCCTTCTAATCTAAAACCATGTTTATCTGTGCCAGCTGTGACGAGGGTGTATTGCCAACAAAGCTGGGTGTCTTGACAGATTATCTTTTCTTCTTAATAGTACAATGATTTTCTGCTGGGTCTGCCTATAACCTTCTCCCACTGAGTGCTTTAGTGAGGCTACTGGACTATTTGTCCCAACTGTTGATTTTTTAGGCATTATTTGGATGAATGAGTGGTTGGGCGAGACCAGGGTTTCTTAAATATGTTCCAATTTTCTCCGTGGTCCTTCTCTTCTTTTAACCTGAGTTCTCTGCCGTTTTTTCTTTATTAACCTTAGAGTGGCTCTGCTCAGCATCTGCTTTTGCCCAAAGGGATCCATGGTTCCTCCTGTTTGATATATGCTGCTCTGAGGGCAGGCGATCCAGTTGCCCAGGGCAGTGCTGTAGGTACCTCAGACTGATACATTTCCATGAAGACACCTTAATCTCTGAGCCTGTGATTTTCTTCATAGCAGTGTTACTGAAGGAATATGTCTTTAAAAACCTCTTCAGAAGGAAGATCTCAGGCATGCATGTACTGCCTGAGAAATTCAAATTAATCTTTCAGTTCTCTTCCTGCATTTTTCTCTCTCCAATTGCTGTCTTTACTCCTGCAGCAGTCACTTCAGCGATTATTGCAAGCTTGTGTAATTGCTTGGTGTCACTTGCATAAGATAAGGATCTTAATGGTATAACATTCATTGTCATGAGATTCATCTGTTTGGGTTGTTGCTACACAATGTGGGGAGATGAGGAAACTGTTAGCAGCCTTCTGACTTGAGGCCATTACTTAACTTCCTCCCTACACTAACTGCTCCACACAGCAACTGTAGTTACAAGGCTTTTAGCTGGAAAATGGCTAGTTTTCTTACTTTTCATATGGTGCGTCTCTCAAAATAAAGATGGTCAAAAGCACCTTTAATCACCATCCTTTTTCTTTTTTGTACTCATAGTCAGAGAATGGATATTTAGTCTAATCCTTTCCCACACTTCAGTGTTTTTCACTGCTTGCTCCCTATGCAATTTTCTTTAACCATTCCTCAATTGCTTCCATTGGATTTTCCCCACTGTGCTTTAATGCATGTCTTTATAGTTTCACTGGTGGCAGTAGCATGCATTAGTTTTGAACCCTCCTCTTTTCCTTAGTTATAGGGTGATATCTAACACTTCTGTGGCAACATATGTTGCTAAAAGGATGGAAGGGCTGCTGTGTAGTCCTTTCTATGTCATCAGCTCAGAGTTGCTGCCTTTTTTTGTCTTACAAGTCAAACTCTCAATCTTGGTCCAGGGTATCTGTATCCAGGTAGATGATAGAATCCTTCAGCTGGAAAAGACCTTTAAGGTGATTGAGGCCAACTTAACCCAACACTGCCAGGCTTACCACTGAACCATATCCCTAAAAACCACATCTACGCATCTTTTAAATCCCTCCCGGGCTGATGATAAGATTGTTCAGCCAATTGCTCTTTCCATTGCTCCACCTTCTCTCTTAGGTGTTCTCCTGGGCCATCAGGATTCCTCTTGGTGTTCTTAGTATAGGCACAATCTTGTTCCCATCGAACACAATCTTCTTCCATCTCAATTTCACACCTTGTTTTCCTGGTACTTCTCTATAACCTAAAGAGATTTACTTGCCTTTGGAACTTTTCCTCTTCTTTGTTTTGTGCTTTTGTTTCCACTCTCCCATAATCCTTGGCTCTGTTTGCATTTCCCCTCTAATGCTTTTGTTTTGATGTTTGTCCAGCTCCTCCTTGTTTGCTTAGGCCTCCCAATAAGTTCCCTACTGTGTTCTCTATTGCTTCCTTAAATATTTCCCATCTGGTCTCTGCTGAGAATTCTTTATCATTCCGCAGCAATGGCCTGAAATGCTCCCCAAGCATTACCTCCTCTGTCTCTCTCAAAGACTTGCCTTTTAACTTCTCAGGATCAAATTTAACTCCAGTGTCACCCGTCTTTCCCTTGGGCTTTAGTGCATTTGTCATCTTTTCAATAAGTAATTCATGATCTCTGCTGCCCTTCAGCATCGCTATAGACTTTCACATCCAGCAGTGACTCTGTTGTGCCTTTTCCACATAATCATATGGTCCATCTGCTTCAGTGTGTAACCAGCTGGTGACCCTGTGGAAATCCATGAGGGACCCAAATGCCACCAGTAATCAGACAATGCACCCCACATCAACTACTTCTTACCAGTCCCACTCCTCCCGTATGGCTCAGCATGTTCTTCTGCTTATTTCTGTTTTCCTCCTCTATGCTTCTAACTTTCACCTTCACAACTGCTTCATAAGCTGAGGCCTTGTTGCAGACACCATATTGATAAAATTCATATTTTCACTTCCCTGCAACTTGTTTTGGTGCATAACAGCAAATCACAGCCAGGCAGAGATCACTGCAGGCTGCAGTAAATGTTGCTGTGATGATCCTCTCAGGCATGAATTTCCTGTTGTTAGCAGAAATCCATATGCTTTTTGCTCACAGAGGCAATATTACTCATCTGGGAAAAACAAAGAAAACCAGAAATAGGTGTGATATCCAAATTATCTGTGTTTCCAGGGTGTCTGGTTTGGCAGCTGTGGTGCTACCTGGTCTGGGGTGAGAGGGAAGTCCAGGTGCCCATCTCAGAAGCCACGTGGTGTCTTCAGCCATTCTCCAACCTCCCTGACTGTTTCCACGTGTTTGGGTCATCAGTCAGACTGAATTGCAAAACTCTTCCTGCAACAAGTTATGGATATAACACCCGGTTATGTCTGTCTGGTAAAAGTGAAAACCTCATGTTCCTTAGCAGGGCTTGTTGGCATGGGTATCAATGCCACCTTCATATCTTGCCTTCAACAAATGTAATTTAGATTGTTTTGACTTAAAAATGTGACTTTCCCTCTCCTTACATATACTGTTCAGATATGTTGGAGCGAATTTCTTTAACAGATAATACAACTGTTTAGATTTTTTTTATTTGATTTGTTTTGTTTGTTAGAGTTTTTTGGTTTTTTGGGGGGGTTGTTGTTTTTGTTTGGTTTTCTTTTTTTTTTTTTTGTGCTTAAACAGATTGTTACATTTTATTTAGTAATATTTGATGTGACATTTTTGGGTCATTGCCATCCATCACCTAAAATATGGAGATGCTAAGGAGCACAGGAGCGACCTGTCTTCCTCTAATTTTTTAAGATATGTGGCATAATGTTTATTAAAGTATCCTGAGGTAGAACACACACTGAACAAAAGGCTATAAAATGGTTGTATTGAGTTGGAAATTAAGGTACCTACCTTTAGGTTGTCTGCATTAGGTGTTTGCATGTGAGATGTACATCTCAGCTCCCAAAGCAATGAACAGAAACGCAGCTGCTGCCCAGGCACAACCATGCAGTGCTATGTGAGATGCTGGCTGGGCTTTCCTGCTGTCCTACAGCTGCCACTCCCTTAGGGCACAGGAGTGAACAGGTCTTGTGTCATGTCACCTGGCACCACAGAGATGTGTCAGACACCCGATACCACCTCAAAAGGCTGTTGTTTTCAATTGCACTAGCTCAGCCTCTAAGTAACACCGTCAGTGTAATCCAGATCCAGCTAACCAAACAAAAGTGCTGGGATTTAGAGGCACCTGAATCCCTTTGCAGCCCTATCCGACCAAACCTCCTCAGGTTGTGGTGCACCCTTATGTGCCCACAGAGACATTTATGTGTCTCACCAAGGGGCAACAGGGAGGTCAGCTGCCTCAAAGAATGACGTCATCATCTTAAATTAACCTTCTTCTGTTACCATCCCAAAATATCAAGAGTTTTGATTAAAAATAGACAAGGAAAATTTTTAGTGGTTCATTATCTATTTCTCCCAGAAACAACTAACCCCAAATCACAATTTCATTGTTCCTTGTTTTGTCATCTAAACCACTGCAAAACCATATGAGATGTGGCCAGAATGGTGGTCTTTGGTACTCCTTTTGTGTGGTGCAGATGAATAAGTTCAGGGCAATTCCCACATCCCTGGAGATGTTCAAGTCCAGGCTGGATGGGTCTCTGAGTAACCTGTGCTAGTGGAAGGTGTCCCTGCCTGTGGTAGGGGGGGTGAAACTAGGTGATCTTCAAGGTCCATTTTGGAGTCAAACCATTCTGTGATTTTATGACTTCCCAAAGAATTTCACTGGGAATTTCCTACTAGCCCCAACTGGTATCCCTGCAGACGGATACTCCTTGGGATCCCAGACTGTAGGGTTCAATGTGAGAAGCACACCACAAAGACCAGTGATCCCTGATGACATTTCTGAACATCTGAAGCACCCCCGAAAGCACTGTATGGAGGAAAGAGTTGAAATGTGACAAGTAGAGCATCTTTGCCCATTTTTCATCACATTTTGTGTAGAAAAATCAACATGCAACTGGTGTTTCTCAAGAGAAGTACATCAAAAGCGAGTGGTACAAATGTAGACCAGCTGTGATCTTTCTGCGATTAGAGTTAGTTCTCTTTTGTGAACTGTTAATGCCAATGTGTATATTGATTGCAAATCACCTTCCCTCCTTAACAGCTAAAATATTCCTGCCCTGGGACTAACCAGGGCTGAAATAGGACAACAAAGGATGAAACCATCTGTAGCTAATAGTTTTTCTTAACCAACTATAGGCAAAGTTCCAATGATTTGGCGATCCCAGAGCTGACAGGATCTACCATGATGTTTTAAGTTTACCTGCTGCATCATTAAAGCAATAAAATTTCACTCATTATGAAGATCACAAATATGAGACTGACTATAGCAGAGCATTTCTTCTAAGGCACTTCCACTCTTGACTCACAGCCTCTTACAGTAACAGTCAATACCTAAATAGAAATACACTTAGTTATGAGAGAAACTGATAGAATGTTCTCAAAGATACTTTGCTTGGAGCCTGCATTTAGGAAAATCAATGACATTTATCAAAATGCCAAAGCTACTCTGCAGGACGTAAGGATCAGTGAAACCCTGGTCAGACCAGGGAGATGCCAACATATGACTTTCTCTTCTGGTGATTTTCTTGAGTGTTCTTTTCTGCTTGTGTTTCTGAGCCATGTCCTGAGCAAAGCCAAGATACAGATGCTTTTGTTGGCTTGGACTGCAAGATGGTACAGACCAGACCATGGTTTACTTAGACTAGCTCTTCCCCAGGCCAAGTCTTCTCTGATAAAACGGAGTTTTTCTTTCATATGGATTTACATCTTGTGTCAGTATTTTTAACAGACGCTTCCATTTTCCTGAGCTGCAATTTACAGATGCTAAAACTGAGCTGTCCCAACAGATGTAGGAGAGAACTGAAGGCCCTAATGGCATCCTGACCATTTGTACTCCCATATTCAAAGCATTGGTAGCTCAGCACTACTTGATGCTGATGTGTGATATCTGGGATGGTGAGTAGAGGAAGGTTCATGCATTCCACAGGAAGTGACTTCAGTGACACTTTTCACTTCTGTTTTCCTTCAAAATATGTTAAAAGTGATAAAGCTTAGGATCCAAAGTAGGGGATTTCAAAGAGGTTTGTGGGCATCTGGATGCCTGTTTCCTAGTAAAACAGATGTGGATATATAATTTCCATGGCTTGGAAAATTCCAGCTCTTTGCAGAGATGCAAAGTAATCGGTTTTAAATCCAAGAATTTCTTTCTCTGGGATTTGAACATTTAACTCTCATATCTCCATCTCAGACCCCCTAGGACTGATCCAAAATTTTAATTTTCTAAAATTTTTGTATCAAACCATAGAGACAAGCTTTACTCAAATTCAGCAGATTACAGCTTGGGATTTCACTAGTAGTTAGAAGACTAAAATTAGCTGTATCCTGGGAAGCATCAACAGAAGTGTGGCCAGCAGGTTGAGGGAGATGATTTTCCCCCTCTACTCTGCTCTGGAGTGCTGCATCCAGCTCTGAGTCCCCCAGTGTAAGAAGGACATGGACATGCTGGAGCGAGTCCAAAGGATGCCATGAAGATGTTCAGAGAGCTGGGGCACCTCTCCCAGGGAGTCAGACTGAGAAAGCTGGAGTTGTTTAGCCTGGAGAGGAGATGGCTGTGGAGAGATCTTAGAGGTCCTCCCAGTACCTAAAGGTGCTACAAGAGAGCTGGAGAGGGACTTTTGACAAGGAGGAATGGTTTTAACCTCAAACAGAGCAGGTTTAGATTAGATATTAGAAAGAAATTTTCCCCTGTGGGAGTGGTGAGGTACTGGCACAGGTTTGTCAGAGAAGCTATGGCTGCCCCACCTCTGGAAGTGGCCAACTTGGATGGAGCTCTGGTCTAGTGGAAGGTGTCCCTGCTGGGAACTAGATGAACTTTAAGGTCCCTTCCAACCCAAATAGTTCTGTGATTGAGTGGAATAACTGTGAAAGCAGGTAATGGAGACGCTCTCCCCATGTTATGCTGTTCCCAGTACATCACCCCTCTGTCTATGTGGTGACACCCCCAACTGCAACATGAAGAGCACCAGGTGGTGTAACATGAGAGGAGAAGCCTATGGCATGAAAAGACTGAGAGACCAGAATTTGCTTTTTGTTTGAATTTATTGCAGCCAGAGTTTTTGATCTGTGCAAACTGCAACCCCTACTATAATTGCCTCCAGCCTTAGGGGTAGAGGTGGGACTAGGAAGATGGCATACAGTTTTAGAAACAGCATATCATCTTTCTTGTAGTCACAGATTTTAACACTGAAGAGACAGTAACTATCACCTTTATTGTCTTCCCTCAAGGCCCAGAAGTCCCATGCTCTGAGATGAGCTGGTTATCAGCACCTAGGATGTTGTTCCCTTCCTGAGTAAGTAGACATGGCAATGAAATAAGCATAAAATCTCAGCAGCAACTGAACAACAACTTTTTTCATCTCTCAACCTCCTCCCAAATGCTTATACAATTGAAAATGAAATTGCACCTCTGGGCTGAGCTTGCAGCCGTTTTCCTCAGAGGCCCCTTGGATACAATTGGCAAGGAATGGGGTCTGGCAAGGCTTAGTCAGCTCATGTTTGCAAAATGCTTTGGAAATGAAAACTGCTGCGCAGCACTGAGTCATGTAGTTGTGACTGTGGAAAAGTGGAGTCTGTGGAGCTTAGGAATACATCTGGATGCCTTGTGGAGAGCAGCTGGGACCTGTGGGTTAAGTGTAGGGTTCATGTTAGCAACCATAACCAGGACTGAGCACTGGGGACCTCAACACTATGGACTGCTCTTGGAAAAGTGAAGTTTTTGGTGGTTTTGCCAGCAGAGCAGCCTGTTTGGGGCTGACAGGCACTGTGCTTTGGACATATATTTTGCTCCCCAGGACAGTGGCAGAAGTCTGGTTGTGCCCTGTGGAGGGAAGCAATGCTGCTCTGCATTAACGCTAACCTCGCACAGAGAAGGGAATCAATCTCATCAGTAAAACCAAGAGAAAGACAAACAAGACCAAGCGATGTTTCCATATCCAGGACAGTTCTCATCTCCCATATTGCCCGACTGCCAGAGTAGCTGGTGCCCTTCCTATCTCCTGTGCCCACTGCTCTGTTGGTGATGACTCCCGTGTGACGGGTGAGAGATTGGGGCAAAAGGGCCATTTCCAGGCTCCTTTTTCTGATTCTTCAGCTCAATAAGTAAGGATCCAATCAGCCGTTTCAGGACTCACAATAACACATGAGTGGATGGGTAAATAGATGCTTTAGGTGCCTCCTTTGTTTACCTTCTCCATTTTTCCCAAAAAACCTGACCTAAATATGCTATAAGCCACTGGATTTTAATTTGCACTTTAGGGAACCTGATGGTCTGTGTTTATGCTGCTTTTCTTCCAGTTATATAGTTCTGCACTTACTTTTTTTTTCTTTTCAAGGTAGTGGAGGTGGGGGAAAGGCCAACCAGGGGAAAAAAAGATAGATGCTTCTGTTAAAATCTCTTGGCTTTCTCTTTGGTGTTGTGAGCTGTTCCAAGCAAACTTCCATCTGCAATATCAGTTTGGGTTGATCCTTCCCTCTGTCTGCAGGGAGAGGTCTCTGTTAGCCAGATGATTCTTCTCGGAATAATAAAAACTTGCAGCTGGAACAAGGAGCCTGGCTGATGCAGACAATAGATCCAAGGAAGGCGTACGGAAAGAAGAGATCGTTTTGTCTTGCCATGCTCAGAAATCTCCCTGGCAGCGTGACTGTGTGCTTTCACCCCTGTGCAGATCAAACCCTTCAAAATTAACCCAGCTGCTGACATGGAATAAAGAAAGAGAGTATAGAAGGAAAGCTTTACCTGAAAAACCAGGGGTGCCTTTAGCAAGAGAGGAAAATAGGCAGCCTGCAGCTTGCAGCCCTCGTGTAACAGCTTGTTTAAGGGCTGATGAACTGAAACATAAACCAAAACAAAAATACCATCCTGTATTACTCTGCAGACATGGAGATCTCCTAAGTTTTGGCCTGACTAATGCAGAGAATAATATCCCAGTAGATGCTGCTGTAGCAGAACTGCATAAAACCAACAAGCTGGGATGCCTTCAGAATGCATTTAAGCCTAGAATTCCCTTAAAAGTGGGCTTAAATCCATTCCCTGCCCAGCAAGCTGATCTATGCAATGTGTGTGATCACCTTATCCCCAAATCCTTTTAATTCCCAAGGGTCTCAAGACCTTAGCACGCATTAATGTGACAAAAGATGGCACATCAATACATATATAAAGTACAAACAGCATCTGTCAGAATCCCTATCAGATTCCTTCGGCTTTGGAGCATTAAGATGTGGCCAGGAAAGAAAGTCTGGTTGGGGTCTAGGAAATGATGGGTGAGCCTAAGAGAATTAGGTATCTGATGTGTTTGACTGAAGCTTAGGCTCTGACCTTCATAAAGAGAGCAGAGAGAGAGAGTCTTCTGTTAAATTTAATGATGCCCAAAGTCAGAATATATGCTGGTTACAATTTTGATCCTAAGGTGCTGTGAATCCTCATCATTAAAGGGTCCAACTCACCAGGAAAATGCTTTTTTTAATCCACTACTCAACATTTTCCAAACTGGCAAGGGCAAGATGCTGCTTCCCTCTCCTCACTCCCTTTGGAACCAGATGCCCCTGGATGGTTAAACATTTTGAGGCACAGGGATGCTCACTGCCATGCTGTGTGTCTGAGGCAGGCAGTCTGCTTCAGGGCCTGGAAGAGGAGCCAAATTCCTTGGCCTGGCCCTTGACCACAAGTTCATCTTCACATACCAGGAGCAGGAACACTGCTCCCAACTTTTCACAGAGCCAGAGCTGCCACTAGACACCAAACCAAGAATAAATGACAAACAGTCACATATATTTTGGTTTTGAGGCCAATGCAAACAAAGATATTTTGCTTTCGCAACCACAAAATTCTGCTGTTTACAAAGAACTCCTTGCATCTCCTCTAGCACTCACTGTTCTCTTCTCTTCTCTTCTCTTCTTACTCCCCTCCTGTGCCTCATGTTCTTCCTCACCTTCCCTTATCACGTCCCAGAACAAGAAAGCAGGAACAAATCATCTCCATACCAAACCTCTGGCACCCTGGAGGCAAGCCAGACGTGTATTGGTATTTTGGGGACCAGCCTGAAGAAAAGCCCAGATGGACAGGGGTTATATCTGATTCAATCTGGATGGTCCTGTCAAGTCCAGAGCTACCAGTGATGCAAAGCATCTCCTAAGACACTGTGTGTTAGAAGGGAAAAAGAGCTTTAGCTGTTCAACATTCCTCCCTCCCTACTGCATCCCAATACTGACACCATCCCCACCCACCATTGTTCTCCTCTGCCTTCTCGCCCCCTTGCTCATATTTAGAAAGATCTGAAATGTGAAAATCTGCAGTGCCAGAAGGACGGCAAAAGAGGAGGGATTAGCTGGAATAGGAGGGGAGCTGTTCAAAGGTCTCTCTGTTGGTTCCCATCCCTTCTTGCAGCCCTAAGAGAGGGCTGGATCCCACTCTAAAACCAAGCTCCAGAGTCAAGCAGCGGTTACCAACAGAGCCACCCAGAGCCCATATCTACTGGACTTGGGCGTCTCAGAGCCTCCTCAGCTCTATTCCCAAGTTTGGTGCAACTCTCTGCATGCACATTTTGGGTCACATCACCTCTCACTGGTTCCTTCAAGTGCTATTTCTCAGTGAGAGAAAGAAAAACAAACTGATGTTCATCTTTCCTTACTACACCCTGCCCCGACCCCTGTTGTACACCAGTCCTTGTTTTTTCCAATACTCAGACATTGTGTGTTTTTTACCCTGGCACCTCTGTGTAAACTGACACCAATTCCAGGAAGCTCTTTCTCTTGTTGAGGGGTTTAGTTTTCCAAACTGAAATTTGAGAAATTCAGACCAGAAGGAAATAGGAAGAGCAGTGGAAATTCCCCAGGGAACAGGATCAAAGAGAGAAGTGATCAACCCATTCTTGTCCTCAAACACAAGAGTGGGGGACTTCCCACCAGACACAGCTTCGTATGACCAGCAGCAAGGAGTTAGCTTTAGATAAAATCCTCCTGGAATCTGTATGAATCTAAGAATTGATACATATTTTCTGTAGAACATGAATGTACTCTGTAGGCTGATTTTAGGAAAAAACCTATCAAGACATTTACAAAATTCACAAATAAGCTCTGAACCTGATCATAAGAGGTATTGTAATCCTATCAATCCAGTTAGTTAGTCCAGTAACTCTAAGACACTGACTGGGAACCCCTCCATTGCCACTGAATTTATGGGAAAGGATTCAGTTACTGCAAGAACAGCACAAATGATAGGCGGATACAGAGGTAGATGGATGAAGGCAGGGAGGGAGGAAAAGAGAAAGAGCACAAGCAATTGTGATTTTATTTCTTCTGGCTCTATCACCCAGACTCTGAGTAAAACAAGATAAAAACCCTTCACTAACTGGTACAGCTCCACATGTGTAGAATGGTTAAGACAAATACTGGAAAATTCTTACACCAGGTTCTTGCTTTTATTTATAAAAAGTATTTGCAAACCCTAGGTTCTTAAATCTGAGAGGAGCCATGACTTCTTTCCATTCCAAAAGGAAAGCTGCCGTGTTTGGGTGGTGAAACACTCAAGTACTCAAGTTGAAGTCACACACAACCAAATGCTAGAGCAGATGTAGGGACTAGACAGCCCATGGTCTCTGTCTGAAATAAGGAGATAAATAGGTTAAATATGCCTCTTTGGTAAAACGTTGCAAAGAAAATATACAGTTCTCACTTGCCTCCTGTATTTTGATTGCTTTTTACTTTTCACCATCAAGTCATGAAACCACAGAGTCTTCAATATTTGGTGAAACAAGGAGGGGCATCAATAAAACTTCTACACTGGACTTCTAGAGGGCAGACTTTGGCCTGTTCAAGAGACTCATTTGGAGAATCCTTTGGGAAGCAGCCCTTAAAAGCAAAGAAGTCCAGGAAAGGTGGCTGTGCTTCAAAACAGAGATCTTGAGGGCACAGGAACAGATTGTCCCTGTGTGCCAAAAGATGAGCTGTTGAGGAAAACCTCTGGCCTGGATAGGTAAGGAGCTTTTGAAGGCACTAAGGAGAAAAAAGAGGGTGTATCACCTCTGGAAGAAGCACCAGGTATTTCAGGAAATGCTTGAGGGAGTTGCTAGGTCATGTAGGAAAAAAATTAGATAGGCAAAAGCCCAGTTAGATCTCAGTCTGGCCACTTCTATAAAGAACAATAAAAATATTTTTATAAATACATTAATGGCAAAAGGAAGGGCAAGGACAACTTCCATTCTCTATTAGATGTATGAGGGAATTTAGTAACTAAAGATGAGGAAAAGGCAAAGGTACTTAACACCTTCTTTGCAACAGGTTTCAACAGAAAAACAGGTTGTCCTCAGGACAACTGTCCTCCTAGGTTGGTAGATGGTGTCAGGGAGCAGAATGGCCCCCCTGTTGTCCAGGAGGAGGCAATCAGAGAACTGCTGAGCTGCTTGGATGTTCATAAATCTATGGGCTCAGATGGGATCTGTCTCAGGGTGATGAGGAAGCTGGCAGATGAGCTTGTGAAGCTGCTCTCCATCCTTTACCAACAGTCCTGGGCCACTGGTGAGGTTCCGGATGACTAGAAGCTGGCCAGTGCGACACCCATCCACAAGGAGGGCCAGAAGGGGGGAAAGTAGAGGCCAGTCAGCCTGACCTCAGTACCCGGTAAGGTAATGGAACAGTTTATATTGATTGTCATCACACAGCACTTACAGGATGGCCAGGGTCTCAGGCCCAGCCAGCACGTGTTTAGGAGGGTTAGGTCATGTTTGACCAACCTGATCTCCTTTTATGACCAGGTGACGCACCTGGTGGATGCAGGAAGGGCTGTGGATGTTGTCTATTTGGACTTCAGCAAGGCCTTTGACCCTGTCTCCCACAGCACACTCCTGGAAAAGCTGGCAGCCCACGGTTTGGACAGGTATCCCCTTTGCTGGTTAAGAACTGGCTGGATGGCTGGGCCCAGAGGGTGGTGGTGAATGGTGCTGCATCCAGCTGGTGGGCAGGCATCTGTGCTGCCCCTCAGAGATCTGTGCAGGGGCCAGTTCTGTTCAATATTTTTATTGATTACATGGATGAGGGGATCGAGTCCACCATCAGGAAATCTGCAGATGACACCAAATCAAAGCCTGCCTGTTCTCAGGGCCTGGAACAGAGGCCTTGAAGCCAAAGATGGGAAACATGCTCACCTTTAGATGGTTTGGGTGACAGTAGGTCAGTGTGTGAGCTCTCGTGTCACAGAACCCTAGAATCATAGAATGGGCCTGAGTTGGAAGGGACCCTCAAGATCATTTAGTTCCGAAACCCCTGCCATTTCCAGGGACACATTCCAATAGACCAGGTCACCCAAAGGCCCGTCCATCTGAGCACTATTTAGAGCCAAACTGCTCTGCTGGGTGGGTAGGTGCTCCCTTCAACTACGGCAATCTCCTGTCATAAACAGTTGCGGAAGTTTTGGGGCTTGGGGTAGCAAGTACCTCACCAGGGATGCCCAGGCTGTTCTGAACTGGAAGGTAGCCACCTCTCCTTCTGCTGGGGAGACAACCACGGCTCTGAGTTAACCAAGCAAAGGCACAATGCACAAAATAGGAAAACATTCAGCTTGGTGGTTTTGGCTCAAGCAGAGAGCATTTACCCCATGCCAATAGCCTTTCAGAGTTGACTTCAGCAGGCACCTCATGGCTGTACCTTAACTGGAACTTCCGCTCAGGGAACAAGGTCTCTGGAGGAATGAAGAAGGTATTCAGCCCCACCAGCAGCTGGTAAATGTGAACTTGAGTGCCTAATTCAGTTTTGAGAACCTTTACCCCTCCTTTACATGCCTCTTTGCACAGGGGAAACCTGGCTCTATGCTGACCACATAGGTGTCCTGCAAAGCTCTTCCCAAAAAAACACCCCTTCCATCTCTTCTCAAATTTTATCCATGCAGGAGAGCTTCTGCTTTGATCAGAGAAGAGCAGAACAGGTCAATTCCAGGTTTAGAGTGAATATCAGAAAAAATGCTGCTTTTTTACAAGGCTGGTATTCTTTCATTATTCTCTCTGCCCCTTTCCGCCCTTCATTGAACAGTTCAATATTACAACTTCCTGTTAATTATTCATCCCAGCCTGTATTTGCTTAGGTAAAGTTCACATCACAATCTGCCTGAACCCTCCTGATCTGGCCTCCCTGGGCTGTAAGTTGGCAAGAACTGAGGCAGTGGTGACGAAGGATGACCGAAGTGAACAGGCACTTCTTACTTTGTTATGTAAGCAGCTTCGGGACATTTTGCAACTGTTTCAAGCATGCATGAACTTTGCTTCCCATTTTGGCCTTCACTGTGCCTGGCTGTGACATCACCGTGTTCCAGAGGAGTTTTTTAGGTCTAGGCTTAAGTTGTGGGTGTCATATGAGTGGAATAAAACACAAGTTAGTCAGGTAATGATTAAAGAACAGTGTCAGGTCCTGCAGGTCCCTTTCTTCCTTGTAGGATCATGGGTGGTGTGGTGAAATGGGGCACAGGAGAAATGAAGCATGCATGGAAAGAGTGTGACTGGAGAGGTCCCTTGGACCTTTCACCTTTCATGCATTCCACTCCTGGATACCCCAGACTGGGAATGGTAGTCACAAAAAGGAGGTACCAGGACATTCATTGTGGGTTTTGAGAGGTTGTGAGCTGAGCTTCTGGTACTTTACACTGGGATGTGCAACCTGATTTGACTTCATAGGAGTCACATAAACCTTACTTGTTTGAATGCTTTAAAGAGGAGTAGCATCACTGGTTTCAAGAGATGCACATCAACAGAAAGCCAGCACAGACAAAATTAATGAATCCAGCCCCTGAAACATCTGGGACTAATGCACTGGAGTGGGAAACATCTGCTTTACATGAAGAGGGTCAAAAGGAAAGGAATTTGCAATCACAGTGAAAATATCCCTGAAATGTCTGAACAGGCCTTAGTTAGGAGCAGAAGAGATGCAGAGATGAAGCTGGATTGCATTCTGAGGGCAACACAGTGCACATTAGATGCTTGGTGCTAACTGCTCTAAATAGTGCTCTATCCTGCTTGGAGGAGCAATTTGACATCCCAGGCACTTTGGTGTGATTATACCATAGGTGATGACAGGAGTTCATCATTGTTTGTGCTTGAAGGTAGAAAGTAATGGAGCGTCAGGACTGTGGGAAAGAGCAACCTCTGGAATTGGACATGGTCAACATCCTCTTACTGCTGTAACCAGCCCTGCTGGGGGCAGGGGAGATTTGATTTCTGTATGCTTCACCTCCCTGAAGGAAGGTTGTAGCCAGGTGGGGGTTGGTCTCTTCTCCCAGGTAACAGGTGACAGGACCAGAAGAAGTGGCTTCAAGTTGTACCAGGACAGTTTACATCGGATATTAGGAAAAATTTCCTCCCCAAGATGTTGTCATACATTGGAACAGGCTACCCAGAGAAGTGGGGGAGTCACCATCTCTGAAGGTATTCAAATGCATGTAGATGTTGGCACTTGGGGACATGCTTTAGTGGTGGACTTGGCAGTGCTGTTTAGTGGTTGATCTTGATTGTCTTGGGGGTCTTTTCCTGCCTAAATCATTTTAAGAATCTAACCTGAAGGTTGCCCTGTTGCAGCTCCAGCTCACAGGTTGAATAACACCCATGTGCAAATCTTGGGATGGTACTGTACAGGAGATGAAGGCACAATGATGCATGGTTCCCTGACTCCTGGCCCACTCGGCATCCTTTATCCTGTTTGTTCAGCTCTGGCTTTTTCCACTCAGGAGGAATTTCCCTAAACAGAAGAGTGATCGTGGTGATGGTGGTGGGCAATCTTTGTCTCTCTCCCCTCCCCTAAAAGGGTCACACCTATTTAATGAGGCAGGCAAATAAGTAAAGGTGTTTATTACCAATATAGTGGGCAAATATGTTGTTATTAAGCATCTCTGGACAACACAGCATTTTGATTAAGTGGCCTAATTTCCAGTGTGAAATACCTGACAATTTACTGCATTGAGTAAATACCTGGCAGATAAAACCCAGGGCTGACACTGAGCATGGCTCTGCTTCCATCTTTTGGGGTGGATGGGTGGGTGTCCTATACATTCATGCTCTCCTCTGTCTTACAGTGCCAGTTTTTGAGCTGGGATAACCTTTAACTGGATTATATCAGGGTATGGTCCAGAAATGCTCATGTAAGAAAGTAGCTGTTGAAGGGGAGGAGTGCCTGTTGCCCTCCTGGGACTTCTCAGGGACATGTGAGAATGACATTAGCCCCAGGGTTAGATTACCTAGTGTGGTACCCAGATGGATTCCATGGGTACCCCAAGAGCATCACTCTGTGCTTCTACTTTTGGCCCAAAATGACTTGCTTGCTCGTTTCCGCACATTGCCTTTTGCTTCCAGACTTCAGCCACATGTGGGGTATCACCTTCTGCTGAGATGGAGCCTTGCCTGTCAGCAGGGCAGGGTCTTTCTCCCATATCCTCACCCTAATTACAGGGAAAGGAGTTACCCTATATTTTCACAGCTGAGAAAAATATATTTTGGAGAGGACTCAGCTGTTTCCTCCTTCTGAGAGATACTAAAGAAGTCCAGAATTTTAAGTGTTCTGCTCTCAGCCCTGTGACTCTTCCAAAAATCTGCCTTCTTTCTCTGGAAGCTGTCCCAGGTCCAGACTCAGCAAACACTCCACATGTGTCAGTGAAAAGATAAAAAACCAACATGAACCAACAAGTGCAGAAACATCCAAGCCCCATATGAAACAAAAAGGGATTTTACAAAGCCTAACAAAGTGTCATACTCCCTCACAAAAGTTACTATTTAGATTTTTTTTTTTTGCTTTAACCTTTATTTCCTAACTTCCTCAGACATTTTGTGGGTTTTTATAGCAGGTGGGGTTGATGCATTGCTCTCTGTTGCTCTCTGCCCTGACAAAAGAGCCAGCTCTGGTCCTGCAGACCCTGTCCCAGCAAAGCCCCTGTTGTCTCCAGAACACTTCAGGGAAAGTTTGCTGCAACTGCTGGGCCGGGCACGCGGCCAGCAAAGCCAGCCCCTCTGGGCTCATCAGGAGAGACCTTGTACTACATTTTCCACTACACTTATCTAATCTTGGCCTGCGTCCATCCAGTGTTTGTGCAGTAATTACCTCACTAGGCAAAACAGTTCCACTGCCTAATTGTCTTCACTCTCAGGAAATTGTTCCTAATAGCCAGCTAAATTTAATCTCCCCTTCCTTGCTCGATCCACCGCGGCTAAACCTGCACAGCCCTTCTCCCTCTGCTTACAGTCCCATACATGAAGTGGCTGTATGGTGTTATCTGCCCTTATTTCTCTAGGCCAGACAAGCAAAATAATTTTCTAGGATTCATGTGAGTCACAACCATTATTCTTAACTCATTTTCCCTGGGCTGGTTCGAATTTCTTTCTGCAATCTTGCAGACCATGTCCAAATCTGAAGTGTGTTCAGCTCCCAAGTGCATTGAGCTCATGAATCAGGTTACCACAAAACAGCTTTTCCCTGCAAGAACAGGAATGTGAAAAGAAGATACTATTTTTTTAAACTTTACCAAGATCTTGAACCACAGAATCATGTGATCAATCAGGTTGGAAAAGCCCTCTAAGACCATCGAGTCCAATCACTAACCCAGCACTGTCAAATTCACCACTAAACCATGTCCCCAAGTGCCACACGTACACCTCCAGACACTGTGATTCCATCAACACCTCTGGTGCTTGGCAACCCTTTTGGAGAACATTTTTTTCCTAGTAGCCAATCTAAACCTGCCCTGGTGCAACTTAAGGGCATTTCCTCTTGTCCTATCACTTGTAACTTGGAAAAAAACCTGAACCCCACCTGGCTACACTCTTCTTTCAGGCAGTTGTAGAGAGGTCCCCTTGAGCCTCTTTTTCTCCAGGCTAAACACCCCAGCTCCCTCAACTTTTTCTCATCAGACTTGTGCTCCCAACCCTTCCTCAGCTCTGTTGCCCTTCTCTGGACACACTTCAACAGCTCAATGTCTTTCTTTTCATAGGGGACCTCAAAAGTTTTCTTTAAACTTTGTTTTCAGTGGCTTTCCATGGTTGATATATCCTTCATTTTCCAAGTGTAAGGTAAATGTTTGCAGATGATCAAGAAGCTGGATCTTTAAACAAAATATCATGTTGTTTACTGAATGAGTTGGCACTTCAGATCTCCCATCAGCCTGAATTTAGAAATATTTTGGGTGAGGTAGTACATATCAGGGACATTTCTATATAGCTTCTCAAGTTGAAAGCTTTCCCAAGAAGGCAGAGAAAACAGCAGCAGAGAAAATCCTAAATCACTAAGTCCCTACTTTGGGATGAAGAAGTTCATGATATTTTAGGTCTGTATGCTGGAGGTCAATGTCAGAGACGAGCAAAGCTGAGGGCTAGGTGAAGCAAGGATCAAATGAGGTTCTCCTGTGGTGTGTGCTATGTAGGTATTTAAAAGATGTGTATTGAGGGATGTTATCTGGGACATCAGGGATATTCATATTTGACAGCCATGGAATGAGGAGAGAATGGTGCATGGGGAAATGCTGCAGCATGCTGGAGAACTGCCATATGAGAAAGGACAGAACCTCTTTTCCCAGCCTCTGTCCCCTGAGAGATAAGATGGCCTTTTCTTGCATCCCTTTGCCAGTACAGAGGACTAAGGAACCCCATCTTGAACTGTATCCATCTTCTACTCAAAAGAGCAGCAGCAGGGTCAGGATATGGGGTCAGCCAAGTATCTCAGTGGGACTGCTTGGGAGTCAAGTTTCTGTTGCATGTCCATCCTGTCTGCTCCAGTGTGACCTTCCAAATGCGTCCTTTGCCACAGCTCTGTGATGTAGAGTCCACATTCCCACACACAGGCAGCCTGCTTCCTAGAAGCTGTATGTACCTGCATTGATTTCTCCACCAGCTCTTTTTCAAGAAGTTTCTAATTGCTATTTTCCAGTTCACAGACATATGCAACTGGCCCAGTGAAGCCTTTTGGTGAGAACAGGTGGGAGGAAAAAGGGTTGTGTGTGAATTAAGGGGATTGCACCATCCTGGTAGAGCCAGTTTCCCCAAGCAGGCGCATCCTGCTGGGCTGTTAACACCTCTGTGCTACCACCTCCCCATGTCTCTCATATCTCTGCTGTTCCCAAACCCTGTTGGGAACGGGGGTTTTTCTTCTCCCTGGGAAAGCTTGTAGCTGATGAGGGAGCTGGGATGTTCCCATGCACCTTCTCCTGCCTGGGGCCTCAGAAGTGCAAGTCTGCCTTAGCCATGCACAGGCTTCCATAAAGGACTTAACCCTTACCCTTACTGCAAGGGCTGCTTGCAGTGAAGACACGGCTGGCATGTGCTGACAGCTAAGCCATGAGCTAAGGAGTGTTTTCCCACCACTCTACCTTTAGGTCTCCAAGTATCTGGCTTAGGGATTTCACTCCTGTTTCTGCAGGACCCAGTACAACAACTTCAGTTTGTGCTGGAACTCATGCCTTCCCTCATTAAAGGTATTCCATACAGTAAAGAAGAGGATTGTGGCTGTGAAGGGGGTGTTACCACCAACCTACATACTGAAGTGTTTTGAGAGATGATTGTAGATGAAAAGGGAAAGTGCCTGTGTAAACTCCTCCAACCCACAATGAGTCTTTGGTCTCAGCAGCTGATGGAAAGACCATTTGCCCTCATGAGAGCAAACAATGTGTATGTCATATTGAAACCAGGGGAGGCAGGAAACACAGAGCCCCATGGTGCTGCTATTGAATAAAGCCATTTTTCAGAGGCAGGACTGGGCTTTAAAACAGAGCCCTGGCTTGTGAAAAAACTGACTCAGTGTGTGCTGAGATCTGTAGGGTCCCAGGGAGGAAGCCAGCAGTGGTAGAATTTTTTTGTTATGGTAGGAACCTCTAGTTAGTTTTCTGTAGCAAAACCATTCACAATGACAGACACACAGAGACACACACACATGCATATCCTCACGACTTTTCTCTAATGGGCAGAAATTTAGCGATCAACATTTTGGGTCTTTTAAAACCCCTTTGAAGTCAGAAGCCGAGGTTTTGTAGTTGTTTTTTCTAAAGCTCTCTGTAACTGCTGACATATGCTGCACATATGGTTTTAATGTGATTGGATCTGAGGGTTTTTCCTTTCAGACTTGACAAAGTCCCGACTCACCAGCCACATATCCATGAGGAAGGGACTTTTAATGAGTTTCCCAGAAAAAAAATGTACTTCTGCAGATTCATTAAACAAATACTACTCTGTCCTTTTGATTTCTTTTTACTCTCTTTGAAATATGTGGGAATTTGCCGAAAGCAGGGAAACTTTAGGTGGTACCATGCTTTCCTTCCCTGAATGCCCTCAGGAAAAATTACTCAGGGGTAATTACACATGTTTGCAGGTGCACTGGGAAATCACTTGGTCTAGACTACAACTTGCATCTGCGAGCATGGAGCTGTGTTATTATTTGTAGCATGGAAAATGTCTGGAGGTCTTGGTGGAAAATGAGATGCCCATGGGCAAGATGAGACTTGTGGCAGGGCTGGAATTCAGCACCATCTCCCAAAGAAGGTGTGTGGTCCACTGCAGTCATGGAGATCCATGCAGATAGTACAGATCTTCTCTAGGGTTTCCTCTTAAATACCATTTTTGGGGTTAGGGGTGTGTTATAAACACCTTCAAGGTAGCAATGACAGGTCAGGACCTCCATATCTTGGAGACTACTGAAATCTGCATGAATCAATAGCCACAGGTAAAGACCCTCCTCACTCTTTTGGCTATTCTGAAGATCTCAGCTGGAGTGTAATGTCAGAACAGTCTACCCAGAGAACAGACCCTGCAGCACAGAGGCTGCTACTGGTGCCCAAAGTGTATCAACATCTATGGTGCTTATGAAATATTTGCCATCTCTTTTTTTTATGCACACCTCTGATCTCACATTTTCATACAATAATAGAAGGGTTTGGTGCCTCACCACCCTCATAGTAAAGAATTTGTTTCTAATATATAGTCTAAATCTCTCATCTTTCACTTTGAAGCCATTCCAGTATCTTTTAATTTTGCCCTATTAAAATCCTGTCATTCTGTCATTTCTCCTTAAATTTCTCCTTAAATTTCCCCTTAAAATGCTAATCTTATTTGGAACCCTGCTAGTCTTACCCATGTAGTAGTTATCCTTGAGTGATTTCTGTAGCTATGAAACCTACAGGCTCATTAGACACAGAGTAAAATCAGAAGAGCTGGTGTGAAAATGCTTCCTACTCTTTCCATTCCCCTCTGTAGCCAAACAGTCCTGAAGGAACCTGTTTCAGGAGCCTTGTTTAATACTATCTGCTCTACTTCAGTACTGAATTTTTTTTTCAGTAGTGAACTTTACATTTACTCGCACTGATAAAAATGGTTGTGAACTTTCCTGACCCTTTGCCTGTACATTGTGAAGTTCATGAGATGTACGATTAACCCTGGGCTGGGAAGTTTCTAGACTGAAGTCAGCTGATAAAACAGAATGTGAAATCACTGCTGTGCTCACTTTGCCAAGATAAAATTTTACTATCAGTGAGTTTGTAAACGCTTGCAAAGTACTTATGTAAGAGAAGAATAAAGGTCATGCAAATACCTGGGTAGTCATGGAGGAAGGGAAACAAAATGTAGGTACAGAGATATACAGAGTATTTTGACTAGTTTATAAAACTCTCTGATAAGGAAGTGCTGGCGTCACACCCTCGGCTCTCTGGCAAACAGGTTTTTTATGACAGAAATAAAGTAATGAGTAAACGAGATTTAGTCTTGAGATTTCCCCTGAAAATATGTCTTGTACAATCATGCTACTTTATGCAACACCAGCTACTCTACCAGTCGTACAGGCATTTTTAAACCGGCTTGCCAGCTCAATCTCAGCTTTCCTCTCCATGTACCCTTTCTATCTCTTGGAAATAAGCACCTTTTCCCCCTTCATTAATTTCACCTCTACCCTATGTGTGCCTACAGGATGGTCTAATTTGTACAGTCTGATTAAATGCAGAACACTTCTTCTCAAAGTTTGCTGCTCTCACTTAAGCCTTAGAGAGGCTGGTGCACCCAACATCTTGCTGTGTCAGCTATATCAGCTGGGTAATAAAGCAATGCTCTTGTTGCAAGCCTGTTCCAGCTCAGCTGATCTGGTGTTTCATGTCGTTTGCATGCCTTGAACTTCGTGAGACAACCTAGGTTAACCTCTGTCAATCTTCAGCCCTTGCTTTTTGACCTCAATTGTCAAGATGCCAAGTGGGATTTAGATGACAAGTCACCAAAGTGTCCTACTCTGTGTGAAAAGAGCAAAGAGATAAGCTTTAAAACATGAACTGTGGCACACTGGGGCTTGATGGGATGAGGGACTGTGACGTCAGGCTGAGGGGGTTGGGGTTATTCAGCCTGAAGAATACTCAAGGGTTACATTCTAGAACCTTCCAGTACCTAACAGGGGGCTTATATAAAAGATGGAGAGTGAGTTTTACATGCCCAGAAAGTGATAGGAGAAGTGGGAATGGTTTTAAAATAAAAGGGGAGATTTAGGTTGGATGTTAAGAGGAAATTCTTCAGTGTGAGGGTGGTGAGGCACTGACACAGGTTGCCCAGCCAGCTTGTGGCTGCCCCAAGTGTTCAAGGTCAGGTTGGAGGGGGTCCTGGTCAACCTGATCTAGTGGGTGGCAACCCTGCCCATGGCAGAGGGATTAGAACTAGACAGTCCCTTCCAAACCATTCTACCAAACCCAAACCATTCTACCATTCTATTACTCTACGATTTCCAAGTATTCCCTTCCAGTTCCTGGTTGGGTGACCCATCTTGGGGCACACATGCTCTCACTGACATTCCTATCCATTTTGCATTTGGCTCTTGGTGACATCTAGGCACATTGTGCCTTGGTGAGATCTGAGAAAATTAGAGGTTAATTTGTGACAGTCTCACTGATGAACAGCCCACTCCTCACCTGAGAAGAGGTCAAGAAGCAGAGGTTTTAGGGGTAATAAATGGAGTTATCTCTGAACTAATAGCAAAATTCAGTTTTATCAGCTGCCTGTCACGTACAGCAGCCAGTTCCCTTTGCTGAGAACCACCCATTACTTGCTACTGACTACAAAGTAATAAATTGCCAGGTCAATGACATGTCTGAGCATCAAAACAATTGTATTGCAGAGATCCAGATGACAATAAAGTGGTTGTAAATATAGCATTTTGCTCAAGGCTGCAAAGCTCCAAGTGGTCTGAGCATGCTGGGTTTTTTCTGCTAGGCAGTTCTGCTAATGAAGTGGTGGAACAAGGACTTTTTCCTCTGCAAAGGTCACTCTGGGAAGTCCTATTTGTTTAACCATCAGTTGCCATGTCAGGACAGTTCACCAAAAGTGAATCACCGGTGTTCTGCTCCATTGGAAAGCCAAGGGGAAATTCAGACAAAACTTCAATTCAAAAATGAATAGCACATTTGCATGACAATGTAGAGAGCTCTTTAACCACCGGGAATGAGCTTGTGGACCTGCAGAGTGTCTTTTGCTGTAAAACACATGTGTTTTTTGTAGGAAAATGAGACATATCAGAAGGAATATTTAACAAAATAACTGCATCCTGTTTTGAAGACATTTAAACCAAGAAATGAAACATCAAATGATGTCCGCGCATGTTCTGATCTTTCAGGAGCTCACATCAGTGGACTCAGCAGCCTGAGGAGCACAGAAAGGATTTGCCCTCATGTCTGTACAAGGCAGATGTACAGTACAGGACTCAAACTCCCTTGGGGGCCATGAAAAGCAGTCATCTCATGCCTTTCTGTAGCCACCAGCAGCAATAAACTCCTGTGCAGGTTTGCTGCCTCACTGTATAAGGCTGATACTGAATAACACCTTTTCTGGTGTCTTCAGGGCATGCCTGAATCCAGCTGTGGGAAGAGGAGAAACTCAGCTAGAAGGTCTCACCTTTCTCGGTATTATAGGAGAATTTGGGCTGCAAGGAACTTCAGGAGGTGCCAGTCCAACCTGATGCTCCAAGCAGGAGTGGATATAAGCCTGTGGAAATACACTGTGAATGCCTTTTCAGGTGTTCATGGCTGGTATTAGCTTCACCCCAGCTGGCAGACAGAGGTAGTCGGGTCTGAGTCATACCTGGTTGTCAAGAATATTCAGTTTCCAAAATGTGTGTCCTGAATATGGCCTCAATGCATTCATGCCCTCAGGTCTTAAATCTCCTCAGCTTCCAGTTAGGAGTCAGTGGGAATGTACCCATGGGCAGCCCCCAGCTTTCCCTTTTCTTAAGCATCAGTCAAAGAGCATACAGGCTGCCCATGGTGCTGTGAGATGCAGAGATCCCAATCTGATTTATTACCAGGGATCTGCTCATTAGAGACACATACTTTCCAGAAGTCCTCATGCAAACAAAGAACAGTTTCCACAGGCTCTTAGAGGAAAAAAAAAAAATCATAATTTCCACAGCCCATGCAGTATTTCTCTGACAATATGCTCACAGTGTCTTTCAGCCCAGCAGCCAAGGTTACAGCAAATACCTTATTTCAGCCTTGCAAAATAACAGCCCTGGTTTAACACTGCTTTAATGAAATCTCAGTGAGGACTCAGAGAGGGAGAAAAAAAGAAATGAAAAGGGACAAATATACACTATCTGTCTGACGAAGTTGTTAATTTTACACTGACGACAGTAAAGCCCTGAGGTGTCAGAGTGCTCTTTGCTGATGGTTGACAGAGACTTCATTCACAGCTTTAAAATTGTGGCCCTCTCATAGCATTCAAGGTCCCTTGGTCTTCCTATGCAGAAATGCCCTTGAGGGCAGCATTTGCTTTCCCATGCTTTTGGCAGGTCAGGGGCTGAGGCATCAAAAATTGCCGGGACACACGTCATCAGGCCCAGTGAGGTCAAAGGATTCATTGTGTGTGAAAGCTTTGGTTAGAGAAGAATTTGCAAAACCAAACCCTGACTGACTGTGAATTGTGCTGGCTCAGAGTAGGCATATCCCTGAGATGTGAGAGAGTTCCTTGTTGTAAGTACAGTGGGAAGAACTTGGAGCTGTATTAGGTTTTAACCCTGATGGCTGCTTGGCATGGTCAGATGAAATTTATGTTAAAGAATTGACAACTTAACTGCCTTTCTTTCTTTAAAAAAAAAAAAAAAAAAAGAACCCTGCGAAAAAACCCCACCATGGATCCTTTATTTTCTGCAAGAAAGAACTGACTGTGGTGCTCTTTTATTCTCAATATCATCTTCACTCATGATCATCTAGATCCATTCCCATCCTCTGGCAGTTCCCATCCTTTGGGTGCGTGAGATCGGGCACTTCCCTAGTTCTTTGTGGTGAAACACCAGGGAAAAGAAAGCAAACCCTGGTTTCCTACCTGTTCATGGAAACACAGAACCATTAATATTGGAAAATACTTCTAAGATCATGGAGCCTAACCTTAACTGAACACTGCTAAGCCCACCACTAAACCATGTCCCCAGGTGTTACATCTGCACGCCTTTTAAATGCCTCCAGGAATAGTGACTCCACCACTGTCCTGGGCTGCCTGTTCCAGTGGTGTTCATCTCTGAGGAATTCTTTAGGCAATGGTATATCCTGCCTTACTTATGAACTCAGCCCAATAAATTGTAGTTGGCCTAAGCAGATTTTCAGAGAAAATATCAACTTTAAATTTCCAAAAGAAAAAGTTCATGTGTTCCAACAGTTAACCACTTCTTTGTTATTTCTGTCTCTACCTTCAGGTTAGTGCATCCCTTCCTATTAAATCAGCAGACCTTGCTTGTGCACTAATATGTCTTTCTCAAATACAACTTCCAAGGGTATGTCCTTGAGGAAAAATGGTAGCCAAGCACGTCTGGAGATGCTGGATGGGCAACATAACACCTTTGGCTCCCTTGCTTCATAGCTGAGCGCCTGCTCACTGGGGTTCACTAGGCTGTACTTCAGCTCGAGTCTCACACCTTTGATTTCCCGGCAAAACACTGTTTTTGTTTCAGCATCACTCTCCGAGGCACCTTTCCTCTGTTCAAGTCATTAGCTGGAAACTTGGACTCAAGCCTATAAATGTGTGACCCTCCCTGCCATTGATTGCTACCCTCCGAGTGAGAGATTAAAAAACACGGGCAGGAGATCGTGACTGTGAGAACATTGTGGGAATGATGGGAGTTCAGGAAGTGCTATATTCCTGTAAAGAAAAGCCTGGATTCATGAGGAAAACTGAGCACAAAAAACCATGGCCCAACTCCAGAATGGTCCTGAAAAAACCATCAGAAAACCTTCTTTTTCATGCTAAACTCTTCCTTGTTGGTTTCAATCAACACTGATAACAAAATAAATACAAAATAAAACAAATTATCTTCTTTAGTAGCAGGGGTCTTACAATTGCCCAACCTCTTCATGCCTTTAAACAGAGAGCTCCTTTGACATATTCCTGCTGGCTGTGAGCATTTTCCTTCCATGTGAATGGCTCTTTTCTTCCTTTTCTTCAGCCTCACTTGTACCATCACTTCATGCCCAGTATTTAACCCAGCCAATCTCCTTTTGGTACATATATTTCCTATATTCAGAAAATTTCCCATTCTTTCCATGGGCCCAGTGTTCTTTGACTTGGGCTGCATTTAGAACCAGTCTGTGGAATGGGACAGGGGGACGAAGGGAAGAGTTCCTCCAAAACAGCAATATTGACACAACCGTCCCTGCACAGCATCTGATAAAAACACTATGGTCAGGGATATGGGCTGATTCAGCCTGAATGATTGGGAGGGGAAAAGTCCCAATTTGCTTGGCTCAGCACAACATTTTGGGCCAGTGCTCTGGATGATTATTACTGCAATATCCTTCCAGATCAAGCCCAGATGTCAACAGGAGCCCATCTTCCTGTTTACTGTGCAGCTGAACAAGGCCAGGGACCAATATGCAAGTATCTAAGGCATTTCAAAACATTTAAGGAATTTCATGAATGTCAACTACACTGGCAAAAGGCTTCCTCTCCTGTGATCCAGCATAGCTGTCCAAGGATACTGCTGTAGGACATATATTGTCTAAGGAGTCTGGGATGACTGAATCAGGCTGTTATGTCCTAATCTCCTGGTGGTCCACAGAGTAGCGGTAGCCTCCTGCAGAGGGAAGTGGTAGGATCACCATTCCTGGAAGGGTTCAAAAATAATGGTAGATGTTGTGCTTGGGGACATGGCTTAGTGGTGGGATTGCCAGTCTTAGGTGAATAGTTGGACTCAGTGATCTTACAGACCTTTTCCAACCTAAATGATTCTATGATTGTTGGCATTCTCTCAGTGGGTAAGGTTATTGAGAAAGTTGTTGGCGGTAAAATCACTCTGATGGTCACTTTGGTGCTCCTGCTTCTGTGGTTTCTGGGCTTCACAGTAGGGCTGAACTGGTTTCCAAGTGAAGAATTCAACATGTTGCATTTCCTTGTTCCCATGAACTTCCCATGTGATGGGGAAGCCATCAGGTTGTCCTGACAATGGAAATATTTCTTTGCAAAAAGGCTCTCAGAGAAAGTGGAACATTTGAGGAGCTCTTTCTTACTTTTCCTCTCCCTTTTTAAGTTAGATTTCTGAATTGACACTCCATTCCTGCTGTGAAAAAAAAACATACAAAAAAGAAGTACCAGAACTTGGCTGAGAGCTGCTGTCGCTGCTTGTGACCACAGGATGGAATATGTACATCAGTCAACCAAGTAAAACCCAGAGGCCAAAAAAAAAATCTAAAAATGTTGTAATATTCTTGGAAAGCATAGTATTTGCATGGTCAGGGCCCAGTGAAGAGAGAAGGAAAGGTATGGATTAATAAGGAGCAAAAGGCTGTGCATTGGGACAGAAAAAGATACCATGAGCTTCTGTCAAAGAGGGAGGGAACAGTTCCCATCAAGTCACCTCTTCGTTGTGCTGCTTTTTCTCACCAAGAAGGGCTTCATGGTGTGATGTCTTCTTGTGAAGATGTCCTTCTCATAGCTGAGAGGTTTTGGCTTTGCTTTCTGTTTTGATGTGGCCTCCCCAGAGATCCTGCAGAGGTGGGTGTACAGAGGCCATGGGAAGCCCCTACTCCACATGTAACCCCCCACTCTCATTAACTTGGCTGAACTGTAGATTCAAAGGCACTCACTGTGGAGCCTAACCCAGCTTCAACAGCTGTCACCCTTCCGCTGGATTCCATTCCCTTCCATGGGCTGCCTCTCACCCTCCTAAAGTGCTGCTTTTTTTCTTTTTCTTCTTCTTTTCTTTCTTTTTTTGGCAAGATTATTTTCAACTTGGATCAATTAGTGGGTTTAACATAAGACCCCCAGCCTGTCATATGGGAATGACTCAAAGTAGTAGTACCATGCAGCCAGCTGGGAAAAGTCCATTTGGATGGGGAAGAGGTGGAGACAGAGAAGTTACATCTGCTCTGTCAACAAAAACAAAGCTGCAAGAGTGTGTTGGCTGCTGAGAAAAGTCCTTGTCCCCCCTTGGTGAGGAGCAAGGAAGATGAGGGATAGGAGATGATGGAGGGAAGCAACCCCTTTTCAACAGGAATAGATTACAATCCTGGCTCACTGAATGAGGTCAACCACAGCCCAGTGGTGTTTGAGAGGCTGGCTTTGGGAAGAGATGAAGCCCTGATTAGTCATGGCCAGTGGCTACACCCACAAGCACTTTTCATCCTGTCCTGAAAGTGGCTTTATCCACTTCGTATTCCCTCCACACCACCAGGCTGCAGACCTAAGGAAGCTGCAAGAGCCTGTGCTGGGAAATTCCCTTAATTTTGATAGGAATGCACCATTTATCTCTTTCACCTTTTTAATTTTATATTTCTCTTGCTGATAGTGAGAGCAATTCAGAATAAAGGTGTCTTTGACATTTTGCATACGTTTACTTAAATTCAGTGTTCCTATTTCTTTTGATTAATTCTGTTTGTGTTTGTTTTATTTGGTTGGTGATGGAGTGTAGGATCATGCTTGTCTGAAAGACTCTTAATTGCCTTGCCTGTCTTCTGATGGTGCAATTAATCAGGTGTATTAATCATTTCTGCTTTCCAGTTATTGCCTCCCACATAGATATATAGGCCTAAAAATTCAAGCCTGTATCTAGATCTTTACACACTTATTCCTATTAATAACAGTTACAGATGTGGTGACTTCCTCCATACCCTCTGGCCAAGGAGTGGCCTTTTGTGATGATTTATTTATGCTGGCTTCATTTGATATTAAGAATTTGGTCATTTACATGGCTTAATTGATGGAAGTTATTTCCCTGATGCTTGAAGTCTTATATTTGATTTACTTCCTGAGAATAACAAGCTGTTTGTAGGTGTTCTGGATGGACAGTGATTTGTGCCAATTCTGTTATTGCTTTACTTTCTAATAGTCTACAAAAAGGCTGTTAAAAGTATCTAAGTTGCATATTAAGAGGAGTTTTGAGTAAGATACGGCTAGACTAATGTATGACCTACATGGATGGCAATACATGGGTGGATTATAAACCTGTCAAAAAGCACTTTGGCTTTTAGTTATGTTCTTTGGCAGGAAATTAATGCCATTACTCTATGAGCTCTATTATCTTAAACATACCCATGTCTCATCTGGAGGAATGGGTAAGATTTATTGTCCAGCATTTGGCCAAAAAGAGCCAAACTGAAGGAGTCTCCCATTGCTGTGGTTCTGTGAGGTGGGAGAAGAGGCTCCTGACATGAGTGCTGTCTATGGAGTGAGGAGTTAACTGGGTATTCAGCATAGAAAATGTGAAATTTCCCCAGATATTGTTTATGTGAGCAGCTTTGGTGTCTTTGTCACCTCAAATTCCTCCATAGTGTTGTCCTAACACATGAGGACAGCTACTACACACAGAGAATCCATTTTTGGATGGTACCTGGTCTTTTACAGTTTTGAAATGCATGGCTGGGAACCACCAGCATGAGCCTTTTGTGAGAAGTGAGAAGGCAGAAGGCTTTTTTTTGTGTCTCTGTCTTAGGAATTACAACATGAGGTCTGGACTTACTGGATGCTAGACTTGACTGCAGAAGGACCATAAAGTGCTTTCGTAAGGAGGTGGCTTGGAACAGCAGAGTTTTCAACCCAGGGAATTTCCAAACCACTGAAGAACTGAGTCATGGGAGATAAAAGTGAAAATTACTGTAAATAGTTCATTGCACTTATTATGCAAATGCTTGTATTTACAGTGGCAAACTCAAGGAGACCACTCAGCTTAGTCTGGGTGCACCAGGTGTAACTACAAAGCGAAGCACAGTGCACCATCTCTCTTGGCTCAGCACCTTTACAGACCTCCAATAAACCCTGTCTGGCCACAGATAATGTTGTAAAAGGCTGCCCTCAAGGACAGAAACTTGGTTTGAAGCTTTTACACAGGGGTTTGGCCATGTAAAGACCTACATTACAGCTGTTGCTGGGGTACAGAAGCTTTCTCACTCTTTGCTATCTATTTTATTGCCAACAGTTCTCATTTCCCTAATTTAATTAGCTAACGAAAGACCATTTACATTCATTAAATAAATCAGCATTCTGGTTCATTGTGAAGCTAATGATCCAGTCTCTAATTCACACAGCTACAAGGAACTTGATAAACAAAAGAAGTTGCTGCTAGCAAAAGTCTGCCCTGGTGAAATCCAGCTTTGCCAGCTCCCTTCTTTCAGCACTGGCCGCATAGAGAGTCCAATGCCCCCTGCTCTGTCCTTTTCATACCTGGATGCTGTAGAGCTCAATGGAAAATGTGTGTGGTCCTTGTTTTTTCTTCGTTCAAAGGCATGAGGAATCCTTGCTCTGTGTGGTATGCCAGCATATCCACAGAGGGTAGGTGCTGTATGGAGGGCTGCTTGGAAAAGCTTAGTATTTAGTTAAAAATAAAATATTTGGGTGTTTTTGCAGCTTTGTAGGCTGTTGGTTTGGTCCTGGGTACCGTGAGGGTTGGAGGTCTTGGACAGTTTCCAGGAACAGAGAAATATCCAGTTCAGAATCATAGAATAGATAGTTTGGTTTCAAAGACACTTTTACAGCGTATCTAGCCCAACAACTCTAGAATGAGCAGGGACATCTTTAACTGGATTGCGTTACCCAAATTCCCATGCAACTTGGTCTGTAACATTTTCAGGGATAAGGCATCCACAACTTTTCTGGGCAACCTGTGCCAGTGCCTCACCACCCTCATAATAAAAAAATTTTCTTTCTAATATCCAATCTAAATTGACACTCTTTCAGTTCAAAACCATTCCCTCTTGTCTTATCACAGCAGTCCCTGCTCAAAAAACTGTCCCTGTCTTTTTTACCAGCCCCTTTCAAGTACTGAAAGGCCAGAAGAGTGTCTCTGGAGCTTTCTCTTCTCCAGTCTTAACAACCCCAACTCTCAGCTTGTCTCCAGCCCTCTGAGCATCTTTGTGGCCTCCTTTGGACTCGCTCCAACAGCTCCACATCCTTCCTGTGCTGGGGCTCTCAGAGCTGGACACAGTACTCCAGGTGGGTTCTTAATGAGAGTGCAGTACAGGGGGAAAATCACCTTCCTCAACCTGTTGGACATAAGTGTTTGAAATGAATAGAAAGTGGACAACTAAAGAACTTCATGGTGCAGGATCCAGAGAGGAAGCCCAGGGGAGAGCAAAAGGGTGCAGCTGCCCCTGCTGCATGGTGTAGATCCTGTGGTGGGCTCTGGCTCTGCATGAAGAGGAGGGTGAAGGGACTGTGGAGCTTGCACTGAACTTTGGGGTCACGCAGATGGGGAATCTCTTAAGGAAATGGGTCTCATTTCCTCACCGCTCTGGTAAAGCAAACTATGCCTCTTGAGAAGCTGTGAGAATCTGACCAGAGTCTCATGTCTTTTACACCAGTAATGCTGGAATCGCTCCAAGTTCCCAGAATAATCCAAACTAATGGAGAATTCTGCTTCCATCCCCTTGAGGCTAGGCGTCCAGAGATGGATGACCCTATATGAATCAGTTCCTGCTCACAGTTTCTAGCACAGGACAGTTGTGCTTTGAAGTCTGAAATCCCAGGCTCATCCATCTGAGATGAACTCCATGCAGAAGTGGCAAGGCGTCAGAATGCAATTTGGCTTTCCAGTCACTGCTGGGAGGTTCTGCTGACAGCTCTGTAGACCTTGACTGCATTGCCCTCCTGACACCCCTGTTCACTTTGCAGATTGGTCCAGGGCATTCAAACTCAGACACATTTCTTAGGAGCTTCTTCTGATGAGCTTGATTTTGAGATAGTTTAGTGATGGATTTCTAAAGGGGGTGTCTGAGACAGGACCTTTCCCTGACTGACATAAACTGCTTCAGCCTTCAGAGTTAATTGAATTGAAATGAAATAAAGTGAATTGAACTGTAATCCTGTGATTTTAGTGTAGTCTAGTCACCCTCTCTCTAAAAGAAAATAATTTCCAAATGATGAACTACACAACAAAAAGCTGACAAAAATGTAGGCTTAGCTGCAGCATTGTTCTAAACCATGGAAATCTATAATCTTCTTTTACATTTCTAAACCAAAAGTCCTGCTGTTACCTGGAAGTGCTTCCTTTTTTCTTTCTTTTTTTTTTTTCCTCAATCACCATAAAAAAAAAAAAGCCCATCTATCTACATTAGTACACAGAAAAATTGGAAAGGAGAATTAGATGGAAAGGTAGTGTAACAGCTTTCTAGCTGTCTGTGGAAATGTACAACACCAGAAGAGAAAATACTTTTGTCTTTGGAAGCCACTACTCAAAGAGTCCGAGGCTACTGTTCTAGTGCATGAAAAAGAAAGGCAGCAGTGCAGCTTGACTCAAATTACCCTGGTGTGTATGTTCCAAGTGGATTAGGTGTATGAACCTCTGACATTTTTTCCCCTTACCTAGAGAGAATATGTAGACTAAATGCTCATCTTTTGATGAATGTGTAAATGTGTAGACTTAGAGGACATGAATTGTAGCCTGACGTCTGTTCAAATAACCGACAGAGGTTGCAGAAAACAAGGAGAAATTTCCAGGTGCATTAACCAAGCAAATGGGTCCAAAACCTGCAGGCAGAGATACAAAATGTTTTCCAGGACCCTTTATGCTGTCAGCTCTACTACTTCAGTTTGTGTGCTTAGGTCACAAGGATGGCAAGCGGAGAGGAAGAGACCTCTTTGGAGGGCAATTCAGAGCAGGAGCATGAGCTGGCTTGATGATAGGTGCACTGAATAGGGCTGTCAGGATAGGCAGTAATCACAGCTTGTTAGCCTTCCTCATGTCCACCCACCTCCAGGAATGTCAGGGCTGCCACCAAAACCGGCCAGGAATCTTGAACAGGAAACAGCATCTGCCGAGCAAAGATGTAATCACCTTTCAGAAACAAAGCCCAGCATTTGTACTTCTTTGTAGTTCTGGCTTCAAAATCAGTTTGGGTTGAAAACAGAAGGCAAAGGAAAAACACTAAAAACAATGAAGGCATTTTTGATCTACAAGATGTTAAAACATGACTCCTGAAGTGAAATGTGGTAGGGTTTTGCCCCATATGTCTTTGTTTTCTCTTTCCCCATGATATTGCATCACAGCAAAGCACACCACTTGAAGTTTAATGGGAACAATGAGTTTCTTTTTCTGAGGTGGTAGGGCAAGATATTAGCTTATTCTTACTTATTTGGATGAATGCTTGTGTTTTGTGAAGGACCTCCCAGTAAGTGTGTGGATTCTGCTGTTGCTTGGTTTAACAAAATGGACTTGGAAGCAAAATGATTCGGGTTTGAAATAAGGGTGGTGCTTTGTAGCTGAAGTAAAGTCTCAAAAACAACTTGTAGCTGTTGACAAGGTCTGGTAAAGGTTCAAGGAGGTTTCTTTCCTCCTAACACAGGCACAAACTCTGTGCTGGCACCTCTAGCTATGACTAAATATACAAGATAGCTTGGGGTACCCACTAGACAACCAGTGTGTCTGGGTGAGCTTCTGGCAAAGTGGAAGGGCATCATGTATTTTCCTTCTCTCTGAATTTGTGTGTTTTAATGAGGCAGGTGTTAACTGTAAAATGCACACTCAAGAAGGCACAGACATAGTTTCTCTAACAGATGCACAGCAGTTTCTCCCTTGCCATCCTAAGCCTCCCTGCTCTTATTATTTGCAGCTTTAGGGCTTGAACTTGAAGCTAAGGACTAAGACCCCGATCATCTACATTCATTACTGGGGTCAGAAATGGGACTTGATGAATTTTCTAAGACTGTAAACTCTGCATTGCAGGGCAGGCTTTGGGACAGGGAGGCACAACCATGAGTGTTGCACAACCATCTCACCCATCTCCTTTTGAATCCAGCCCTATACACAACATTCCCTTGTACATTCAGACCCAATCCTTGTTTCCAAAGTTAATTACTATTCCTCCTGTTGTAAATAAGCCTTGTATATTAATTTGTGCTTAAGAAATAAAAGAATTACAGGCAGGAAGGAATGCATTGGCAGAATCACCGGAGGAGGAGACAGACCTGAGGAAGGAATATCTAAAGCTATCAACAATTGAAAAGAAGGATTTAGGTCGAACCAACTCCTTCAATGACCGGGCCATCAGCTCTGAGACGGCTTCGGGCCTCCAATAGACATTTTCCTGTCTGCCGAAGGAACTCCACTCTAAACTTCAATATGACTTAAAGTTAATCCTCAGACACCATTATAATTCCCCTCAGGAAGAAGTCAGAATCCCAAAAGAAAGCCTATGAATATCATAATCCGACCACGGACAAAGAAAGACCCTGCCTCGGGGAAAATAAAAAGTATAAATACTGAACCCTGAAAGCAGGACCCGGAGCGAATGACGGAGGACTCGGTGCGGACCAGTCCCACGTTCGTTTCCCAGATTCAATCGAATCTATTCTTTATTGTGGCTTTGGTTTATGGTGGATTTGTCTTAGTGTGGTTGTGTTTTTGCTGTGCTTTTATTATTTTTCTGTATTTTTATTCGCAGTAGTGAGAAAATAAATTATATTTTTTTATTGAGATTTGGCTCACCATATTTATAACACTCCCTTAAAGAGAATTCCTTCACTGTTGACATCCATCATGGATGTGTCAATCTCCCTGTATGAAGATGTATTGTGCTGTGTGCTCTGTGCAGAGCCAGAAGTGTCTCAGTGGCGTTTTCTGAAAGTAATTTTAGGTAATCATGCCAGGAGGGTCCCTTAAGCACATTCAGCTCTGTATAAAGCAGTATCACCTCTGCCTCATTAGCATTTTGCAGATCTATCTTTGCCCCTCCCCCGTCCAGCCTTTTCCCTCTCTTCACCGAAAGACGGACTGAAAGAAAGTCCTCCCTCTCCTCAGATATCTCCACCACTGCCTCATTCATCGTAGGACCTAAATCAGAACTGCCCACGTGCCTGCTCTGTGCTGTTGTTTTTCATTCTGTCCCGTATCCTGCTCCTTTGGTTCTCTTCACTGGACCTGATACCACCCTGAGACCCTTCTCTCTTGCAGCTCCTACCATCCATTTATCTCCACATTACCAAATGTTTTCAATAGTCAAGACTATTTTTACAGTGATTTTAGGAGCCTTGAAAGATTTCCAGAGGCTCACAGTGCTCACCCTGTTTCCCTTTTCATACACAGTGTTGCAAAGTCTTCTGCAAAGCTGCAGCTTGGAAGTGCCCAGGTGTGGCTTAAAGGTGCACAAGTCTCAAGCTGAGTCTTTCCAAACTTTCTTCTTGTGTAGAACTCAAGGCATGCTGGTTCTGTCTCCTCTTCTGCTGAGTTCCGAAGGCAGGGAAGGGCTCTGCATCGGTACCGTGAATGCTCCAGGCTTTGCTGGGTGATGGGGAGGATGCAGGGCCTGTGATTTACCACTTTTTTCTCATGGAACAGCTGCATGAAAAGCCACTAATTGAGTCTTTAGCTTCAAGGTATGTTGTCTTTGATGGCTTTTCTGCTCTCCTTCCCCCCCTCAGCTGCCTCTCAATCCTCTAGTCAGGCTGCTGCATGCCATCCCTTCTTCCCTGCCAGCACAGCTGCTCTACTGAGCACTGGTTTGGGGAACGGATCCAACAGAGCAACAGAGCCAAACCAGATTTATTGGGGATAATCATTTGCTTCCCTAATTCTTTTTATCTTACCCTGCTTAGTCATAGCTTTGTGACGTTACACCATGGTAAGAACAAACACTTGGGAGAGGGTAAGGGACAAGGACTGGGAGGCAATTGTTTAAGCTGAAGTTGCCACAAAAGAAAATGTATCAAGAAAACACAGCATCGAATGTAAGGCCTCTAAGTGAAAAAAAACCCAGGGATAGTATCACGTTCCTTTAAATCCCTCAAGGAATTTGACTTACTGGACAGAGATCCTTTCTGCAAGTTTAAAAAAAAAAAAAAAAAA